>LBNU01037218.1:1890-15994 GCA_014162995.1 Artemisia annua | reverse complement strand
TCAGGTTGTAATTTCCAGCTTCTTTGAGACTTTGTCGTTTTCTTTACTTTTATGCTCCAAAAACGTCCAAATATGCATGTTTTCCAGAATTCCTCTCAAAAGTACCTAAAATGACAAAAGGAACGATTTAGGGCAATATTTGATCACATTTATACGAATTAGGGCTTAAATGACCCCCTAAAAGCGTAACACTTTTCGTCTCATCACATTTCCTGCTAGTCTTTCTAACATTTGGTCCATGAATGGGAGAGGAAAATGATCTTTTGTCGTGGCTTCATTTAGTTTTCATACGCGCCAACCAGTGACAGTTCTAGTTGTGACAAGTTCGTCATTTTCATTTGTTACTACTGTTATACCTCCTTTCTTGGGTACACAATGAATAGGACTTACCCAAAGGCTATCTGCTATAGGGTAGATGATTCCTGAGTCAAGGAGTTTAACAACTTCCTTCTTAACAACTTCTTTCATATTCGGATTGAGTCTTTTTGCTTTTGAACCACTGGTATTTTATCATCCGTTAACTGAATTTTGTGTTTACAAAAAGGATGAACAAATTCCAGGTATGTCACTAGTTTTCCAAGCAAAGGCTCTTTTGTGGTTTTTGAGAACTGAAATTAATTTTTCTTTTTTCTTATCAGAGAGTTTAGATGAAATTATGACTGGAAGTAACGATTCTCCTTCCATGAAAGCATATTCCAGATGGTCTGGTAATGGTTTGAGAATGAGATCCGTTGGTGGTTCTTTAATAGAATTTTTAATTTTAAGTTCAGTGTCAGGGTTTATTTTCTCATATGATAGGTCTTCTTCATTTTCGTCCTCATCATCGGAACTTTCATTTTTATCTTCGATAGTCATAGCCATGAATTGATCATATTCAGCCATGACTTCGTGTTCAAGAATTGTTCCATCGACTGAGTATAGTAATTGATTAAATTCATTTAGTAGTTCATCGAAATCTTCTTCGAGAATTTCATCGATAACATCAATTCTAAAGCATGTGTCATCGTTAGAGTAAGAGTGTTTCATAGCCTTATCTATGGAGAAAATCATTCTTTCTTTTCCAACTCCAAGATTGAGTTGTTTCTGTTTAACTCGAATCATTGCATCGGCTGTATGGAGAAAAGGTCTTCCTAAGATTAGGGGTACTTTGCTATCTTCTTCCATTTCTAGGATAACGAAATCAACTGGAAAGGTGAATTTGCCAACTTCAACTAACATGTTCTCAGCTATTCCAACAGGATATTGGAAAGATCGGTCAGCTAACCGAACACTCATCTTAGTTGGTTTAAATGTTTCAATGGATAATTTAGCATAGAGAGAATACGGCATCAGATTAATGCTAGCACCAAGATCGGCTAAAGCATTGCACGAGAATGTTTTGCTGAAAGTACAAGGAATCAGGAAACTTCTTGGGTCTCCAAGTTTTGATGGGATTTTGTTCTGAACGATAGCTGAACATTCTTCATTAAGGAAAGTTGCTTAAATTTGTTCGAGTTTGTTCTTGTTACTAACAAGTTCTTTAAGAAATTTCCCATAGTTGGGCATTCCGGCTAAAACGTCAACAAGAGAGACATTAATTCGGATAGCTCGAATTATATCAATAAATTTTCCATACTGGGCTTCCATTTTTTCTTTTCTTAAGCGTTGTGGGTATGGAATTCTAGGTTTGTAGGGTTTAGGTACTGGTGTTTCAGGAGTTGTGGTTTCCTTTCGAGGAACAGGTTCTTCATCTTCTTCATCATCAGTGAAAACTTCAACAGGTTGTTGAGTTTGACTAGGATCGATGGGTGGATCATAAGAAGTACCATTTCTTGTGGTAATAACATTTTCATGCTCATGGCGAGCTTGCGGTGGTTGATAAGGTTTGTTTTTAGGATTAGGTTGAGTGTTACTAGGAAGAGATCCAGAAGCTCGACCTGATTGCTTTTCAGCGAATCTGTCGAATTTGGCTTCCATATTTTGCATTGAGGCTTGGCGATTTCTAGCAGCAGATTCAACTTTATCTTTTAAGTCCATGAATTGTTCTTTCACAAAAAGGTTTGTTGATTGTTGTGCTTTAATAAAATCATTCAGTTGAGTTTGAACATCTGGTTTTTCATCAGTATTTGTTTGTTTGTAAAGTTCTCAATTATATTCGTTTTTCGCACTAGGTCTCCATCGTTCACGATAACGATAGTTCTCATAGAAACGGGTGCATCTAAAAGTGTTCATAAATTTAGCTTCTTCTTCACGTGACATAGGTGTGTCATCATCACTGCAATTTGAGGTAGCATGGTTTCCGCCACAATGATTACAACTTTCACGTTGTTCTTTTATTTCTTTGTATTGAGCATCCATTTTAATTGCCATGGCATCCATTCTTGCCATAATTTTATTAGTATCCGGATTGCTACTGCCTTCATCAGCGAAAGCAACAGTTTTACAAAGAGAAGTTTTCGGTTTTTGTTCTTTTGCCCAATCTAGTTTAAGTAAGACTTTGTCTTCAAGGAGTTGATACGCTTGATTTGGTGTTTTATAGAGAAATATACCACCGGCCGCAGCGTTTAAAGCTTCTTGAGTTATTTCATCAAGACCGTGGTAAAAGATTTTGATTATATTGCCTTTTGTCAGACCATGTCCATGACAGTTTCTTAGCAATTCTTTCATTTGAAGCCAGGCTTCAGTGAGATTTTCACGTTCGTTTTGTGAGAACCCTCGGATTTCTCCGAGAAGTTTATCAAATAAAGCTGGAGGAAAATATCTACTAACGAAAGCAGCACGAAGTTCATCCCATGATTCAATGGTTCCTTCATCGAGTTCATCAAGCCATGTTTTAGCTTCTCCCGTTAAAGATAGCGGAAACATCATGAGTCTTACCGCTTCAGTTTCGGTAGCCCCGTATTTGAACATATCGCAGATGCTTTGAAATTCATGAATGTGTTTATGAGGACCAGTTTTAATTCGGCCATCAAATTGGCTTCCTTTGACAAGAGTCAGGTGGTTTCCTTTGATTGCGAATTCATTTGCGGTTTCAGGAATGCTAATAGCTGGTCCAGGAGTAGGTCCAACGATAGTATAATCTCGCCGTAAGAGTACTAGGTATAATAACGTCGAACCAGGCGTTGGTCTAACGTGGCCATCGCGTTAATGGTGTTACCACACCCCTCCTTCTCAAACCAACGACGTTGGTTGAGATGTTAACTCACCAACGCTCATTGAAACGATTTTTTTTTCTTTTTTCTTTTCGATTTATATGTGTGTATGTGTGGATTGTGTGTCTATCTTGACAGTATGTAAGTATGTACGCGCGCGTGCGCGCACTGTATGTGCAGGTGCGTGGGTGCAAGATGATTTTTTTTAAATTAATAAAGAGTAGATTGTTGGTGTGGGTAGTTTGTTACTTTATTTGGAATGTGTTTTAAAAAATGAGTTTTTAAATGGGTTTAGCAAAAGTTTTGTTTTTTTTTTGTTTTTTTTAATAATTTTAATTTTGTAACGTTTTTTTAAATGTTATTTGTATTTTTATTTAATAAATGAAAAATTAGTTTGTTTAAAAAAGTGAAAAGAAAATAAAAATGGTGGGTATAAAAAAATTTGTGTCAGTGGTATTATGAGTGGGGGGTATTTTTGTGCTTTGATGTTAAAAGTGAGAATGATGAGGTGACATTAAGCTGACAACACTTTTTGGTATTATTGGTTTGTTATAACACCTAGCGCTCTAACTCATTGGCAAATAAAACCACGTTTATATAATATATATTAACAACTTTTAACTCTTGTGTTGACTATTTGCTAAAGAATAAATGTTTACTAGCTTTCTTATTTTCAAGTGTTCAGAGCATTGGGTGTGGAAGGGAAATCGCCGTCGCCGTCCGATGTGGCAAGCTCGCCGAGCTCGCCGCCACACCAGGTGACCTCGCCGTTAGCTCGCCGTAAACTTCTCTTCGTGGCCACAACGAGAAGAGATTCTGACAATAGGCAAAAAAGGTTTACTTTTATTTGTTTTCTAAACTTTCATTTGTGTTTGTGTGTTTTTGTGTTTGTGTTTGTGTGTGTTTTTTTTTCAGATCTGGTCACTGTGTGTGTTTGTGTGTGTGTTTAGAGAAGATGACAACATCATCTTTTTTTTTTTTTTTTTTTTTTTTTTTTTTTTTTTTTTTTTTGTTTGTAAAAACTGTGTGTGAATGTGTGTGTGTTTGGGTACAAAAAATGGGCTTGTATTTTTTTAAAGAATTTGGGTACAAAACAAATGATAACGTTTTTTTTTATCAGTTATTTTTTTTAATGTTTTTTATAAAATGTGTTATTTATACTTTTATTTGAATAAAATGTTTTTTGTTATTTGAAAAATTGAAAATAAAAATAAAGTTGTAAGTGGTGGGGCTCAAATGAAGAGGTTGAGGTTAGTTATTTAGTGGGGGGGGGGGTTAGTTGTGAAGAGGTGTTGGGTGATGTGGCACACGTGGGGCCCAAATAAAGAGATGAAACTCTTCATCCACACCCAATGCTCTCATTGATCTAACAATAAGTTTGGATGCAAGTTTTACCAAACACTTACAGCTAAATGTCTTTCGGATAGCATGACACCGAAACGTCTTTCGGATCACTATAGAATATTTTCCGGTAATAATGTTGATTATATTTATCAGCTAAATATTTGCAGTCAATGATGAAACAAATATAGTCAGGTGACATTATCTAAGGTTGGGTGTTCTATATTCGACATTCACGCGTGAGGGGCCTTGTTTCACGCGCCACCCCACTACATTATTTCTTGTTTCATGTGTCTAATCGAAACAAACCACCATTACGTCACCATGGTGATTTAACAAAAAAGAAAGAGAGAGTGAATGTTTGTGTGTTTATTTAACTTATAAAGTAAAGAGTAGATTACACCGTTCGTTCATGTGGTATATGCGGATTTCACGTTTAGTCCCTTGATGAGGCGAAAAGTGTTACGCTTTTAGGGGGTCATTTAAGCCCTAATCCGTAATTATTTGATCAAATATTGCCTTAAATCGTTCCTTTTGTCATTTTAGGTACTTTGGAGAGGAAATCTGGAAAAGGAAGCATTTTGGACGTTTTTGGAGCATAAAAGTGAAGAAAACGACAAAGTCTCAAAATATGCTGGAAATTGTACCTGACGGCGTCACGCTTTACCAGGTGACGGCGTCACTCTTTGACAACAAGGTGGATTATTTTTGCACTAGACGCCCCAGAAAGATTTTGGAGATTTAACACGTGACGGCGTCACGTGTTACTGGATGTAGGTCGTCACGTTTTATCACAAAGGGAGACGGCCCAGAGAGTTTATAAGGGGACGGCGTCAGAGTTGGATCTGAGCAATCCGAGGAATGTTTTGGCGGCGAGGTGACGGCGTCACACCCTATAAGGTGACGCCGTCAGATTGTAAATTCTATATATATTCGTCTAATTTTCATTCATTAGTGTGCAACTTTTGGGAAAAACCCTAGCTCGTGTTTTACAGTATTTTTAAGGGTTTTTCACCCTTGAAACTTGGATGCTTAATTAAAGATAAGTCCTTTTCCAAATCAATCAATATGTCTATGTGTTGTTTGATTATATCTTATGCTTGTCTTTCAATTAACATGCTAGGCTAGGTCTTTATTGTGTTTGCTTGGATCTAATGAAACCTAGCTATTGATTATATGTTGTTGGTTTGTTTGTGATTATTGTGGGTGGGTGAAGTCGATGTTAGGCTTAAGAAAACTGGCTAACCTCCTATACGGTAACTTGCTTGAACGTCTTAAGAAACATGAATCGGATGTGTACTACGATTATATGGTTGTATTTAATGCATGAGCGAATTCTAATGATCCCATGTTAGGAGCTTTTAGTCGGCTCGACATAGGAGTGAAGTAGGAGCTTATAGAGTTAGGGAAGATCGTACACGGCCCTACGAATGGTTTAAAGGAATACAACCCGTCATCCACACAATTACAACAAACCAATTAACATATAAAAGATAGCTAGGGAGTAAGGAAATCTAAGTAAACACATATTTCTCTCATATAAGTTTCACAACCATTTACTTTTTCTTGTTATTTTATTTTATTTGCAAAAGTAGTTATTTGGGTTAGTTGACTAGCAACTAATTCCGCCCACTCTTCCAAAAACCGAGATTTTTACTTGCTTTCATAAAATATAAAAATACAAAAAGAATCATCCCTCAACCCTTAGACCTAATTAGAGTAGCTTTTCAAGCCTAACGACACTATTCCCCGAGAGAACGATCAATCCCCCGGTACTTGCCACTTCACTATACTACATCGGTCAGGTACACTGCCTGGTGGGGGTTGTAAGCTTCTCAAGATCCCTTGAGAGGTAAAACCTAAGTGCAAAGGTTGCAAAACCCACGCATCAAGTTTTTGGCGCCGCTGCCGGGGAATAGTTATTGTTTAGGTTGAAAATTTTATTTTTACTTAGGTCTACTCATTAGAATCCTTTCTAGTGAGATTTTTATTTTTATTTTTCTAGGTTTTCTTTAGTCTATCTTTTTCTTCGTGTTTTTGTTCGTAACCATTACCATCCGACATCATGGAAGGTGGTAATATCCTTGATCCCAACAACCCACCACAACAAAACATACCCCAACCAAACCCACCTCCTAGAGCCCGTACTTTAGGAGAATACTCCCGTCCTAGCCACCAAGGCTATCGAAACACCATTGAGCTCACCCAAGGAGCCAATGTGTCTCCCTTGCGATCCGACACCATCCGGTTGGTGCAAAGCGGATGTGCATTCCATGGACTTCGTTCCGAAGATCCAAATCAACATCTCAAGGACTTTCTTAAAATCATAGATTCCATAGACCTTGATTTTACTACTCGAGAGACTACCCGATTACGTCTCTTTCAATTCTCTCTGCGAGACCAAGCTAGTCAATGGCTAGAACGTCTACCCGCAGGATCCATCACCTCTTGGGATAATCTCACCACTCGCTTCCTTGCTCAATTTTTCCCACCGGGAAGAACCACAAAGCTAAGGAATGACATCTTGGCATTCCAACAACGTCAGTGCGAAACCCTCTACAAGGCATGGACTCGATTCAAGGACTTACTCCAAAAAGTCCCTCACCACGGCCTTGAACTTTGGTTCCAAATTCAAATCTTCTACGACAATGTCAATCGTCAAACTAGGAGGGGCATAGATTACGCCGCCAATGGTAGATTAAGCAGGGTCAGTGTCGATAAATGCTGGGAGGTCATTGAGGACCTAGCACGATACGAAGAAGAAGAATGGGAGGACCCAATGTTCTTGGAGGAAGGAAGCTTGGATTACATAAACGCAACCCAAGAACAGTTATTTGATAACATCAAAAGGCAGGTTAAAGAAATAACACGGGCCGAGATGCATATGGCAAGGGCTGGATATACGGTTCCCTGAATTTTCATGACAAGAGGAGTTCGAGGGAATAATGGTAACTTTCATGAACAACCAAGAGAAACAGATCCAGCAATTAGAAGCTCGTATAGAAGAAACCCGAAAAATGTTCATGAGTATGGTCGATGACTTCATCTCGAGGATCCGGGAGAAAATTAGGAAAGAAAGTGCTCCTAAGAAGATCGAAAATTTTTTTGCACTCCCCAGTGAAACGATTGGCGAAGGGGACATTGGGATACGTCCCCAAT
Source organism: Artemisia annua (assembly GCA_014162995.1). Classification (NCBI taxonomy): domain Eukaryota; kingdom Viridiplantae; phylum Streptophyta; class Magnoliopsida; order Asterales; family Asteraceae; genus Artemisia; species Artemisia annua. Next base: position 8,363 of record LBNU01037218.1, on the reverse strand, counting down.
GAGTCCACCCTCGAATCACCTCCACTCTCCTAAACTTCCTCTCGAGGAAACATATTCCCAACTTCTCAACATCTTTGTAGGGAGCTTGCGAGTCACGCTCCCTAATGTTCACCAGGTGAGTAAATGATCCTTTGGCTTTAAGCCAGGGGTGCAAAAAGCGCAACTCAAACACATTCCCTCTTCGAAAACCTCAATGGACCAACTCCTTCCCTCACCCATTACTTACCAAGATCGAGACTGGGGTCTGAACAGAGCAATAACCGACCCTATCCAAAATTACACTACTCGTGACAGTAACAAGACATTTGACCCAGGTGGAACTTGTTAAACGAAATAAGCTAATCATGATTAATACCCATGACAAGCTACTCACAAAAAGTACAGGGGGTCATCTGTAAACTGCCACAAAGTATTGAAGCACGTACGTCTGACGGCGTCAGACCCAAAACGTGACGCCGTCACCTCGACTGCACAGCAATTATAATCCTAAATCTATCACTTTTACCACAAACCCCACAAACCATATCCACTCCAACCCCACCTACGAATCTCCAAGGTCCAATTCGCCTCCTCCCGTTGCTAATCCCCACGTGGTAAGTAATCTTTATTCATTCTTTTCGCTTCAATTATTCATAGGATCCATCAATTTCGGAAACCCTCAACTCGTGAAACCCTAGAATTGATCCATGCTTAGAACTCATAATTCCCTTCAATTGATGTTGTTTTGGCAATGATTAAGGCATTAGATAATTAGCAAGGAGAGGGGTTTATTCACTAATTGGGCAATAACGAATTTGCACCATAACCTATGGACCAACTGCCCATTTGCTGCAAAAAGGGTGTTTGGTTTATGAACTTGAAGTTTGAATATTGATTTTTCCCTTGTAAATCTCGGATTTGAATTGTATTGAGCCTGACGGCGTCACCTCGCAAAGGGTGACGGCGTCAGATGTGTCTGCAGCTTAATTACTTCCCCGATTCACAATCTAATCCTTTTCGTTCCTTCTTATTTTGTTCCAGGAAATGTACAAGCGTCACCGACCTAGCCGAGGAAGTTCTTCGAGGCCCCAACGCGAAAACTTTGGTGACACGGTCCTTAGTTGGAGTGTGTTCAATGACGATGCTTCCACGGCCAAGTACGCCCAATTACTCCATCACCAAATTGATAATGGGGCTGTGCCTGACTGGAATTTCCTAAGAGATGAGGGTCTCGAGCAAACCTTCCTTCAAAGATTCCAAACTGATGACTTCACGGGCCCTCAATGGGAAAGGTTGTTCAGAATCCAAGAGCCCGTTTATGATGAGTTGGTACGTGAAGTCTTTGCCACTTTTCGTTTCGATGTAGGGGAGGCAAGAAGCAGCATTGGTGCTACCACCATGTATTTTAGGCTAGGGGGTAAACTTAGGAGCTGTTCTGTTGTTGAATTTGGATGGAGATTGGGGTTATATAGTCAGCATGAGACTTTGCAGGGAGAGTTTTGGGGAAGTTGTTGAACGGGGAGACTATCAGGAATGAATTGAGGTGTGCTATGTTTTGGCCAGATATTGGGAATGGTATGTATACCTCGACCACGTCAGCTGCCACCATCTGAGATCCAAGGATGAGGTTGACTCATAGGTGTCTCACCTACAGCTTGTCGGGGCGCCACAGCTCCAACCACCGCATCACAGGTTCTGATCTCTTTTTCCTTTACACCATCTACTCACCAGAGGTTTACTGCAACATCCCTTTCTAGGTGGCCAGCTATTTGAAGGGTGGAGTNTATTGATTTTTCCCTTGTAAATCTCGGATTTGAATTGTATTGAGCCTGACGGCGTCACCTCGCAAAGGGTGACGGCGTCAGATGTGTCTGCAGCTTAATTACTTCCCCGATTCACAATCTAATCCTTTTCGTTCCTTCTTATTTTGTTCCAGGAAATGTACAAGCGTCACCGACCTAGCCGAGGAAGTTCTTCGAGGCCCCAACGCGAAAACTTTGGTGACACGGTCCTTAGTTGGAGTGTGTTCAATGACGATGCTTCCACGGCCAAGTACGCCCAATTACTCCATCACCAAATTGATAATGGGGCTGTGCCTGACTGGAATTTCCTAAGAGATGAGGGTCTCGAGCAAACCTTCCTTCAAAGATTCCAAACTGATGACTTCACGGGCCCTCAATGGGAAAGGTTGTTCAGAATCCAAGAGCCCGTTTATGATGAGTTGGTACGTGAAGTCTTTGCCACTTTTCGTTTCGATGTAGGGGAGGCAAGAAGCAGCATTGGTGCTACCACCATGTATTTTAGGCTAGGGGGTAAACTTAGGAGCTGTTCTGTTGTTGAATTTGGATGGAGATTGGGGTTATATAGTCAGCATGAGACTTTGCAGGGAGAGTTTTGGGGAAGTTGTTGAACGGGGAGACTATCAGGAATGAATTGAGGTGTGCTATGTTTTGGCCAGATATTGGGAATGGTATGTATACCTCGACCACGTCAGCTGCCACCATCTGAGATCCAAGGATGAGGTTGACTCATAGGTGTCTCACCTACAGCTTGTCGGGGCGCCACAGCTCCAACCACCGCATCACAGGTTCTGATCTCTTTTTCCTTTACACCATCTACTCACCAGAGGTTTACTGCAACATCCCTTTCTAGGTGGCCAGCTATTTGAAGGGTGGAGTTGGAGAGAAGGATAGCGATAAGATCTATGGGGGGATGTTTGTGACCCGTTTGGCACGGTCTTATGAGGTCCTTAGGCTCGAGATCATGGGATATTTGAGCAGTACGGTGTGCAGGGTGGTTAAAGCTAGATCCCTCAAGCAAATGGGTGTTGTTATGGAGTTGGGTGATGGGTCTTATCATTGGTATGCTATTGGAGGAGCACAGGGGGTTGGTGGTGACAAGGACGAGGAGGGTGAGCAGGAGCCGCATCATCAGCCGTTTGGGGACTATGGTGTAGGAGCCGGGGGTGATGCCTACCGGAACATGAGTCAGGGGGATTGGCAGGCTTATCAGGGGACTTGGATGGGCCAGGTGGATGCCTGGAGGACCCAGACTGATGAGAGGTTTGACTGGATGTACGATCACACAGTGCGTCAGATGCAGCACCTATCCACGCGTGATCAGTTAGACCCACAGCTTCAGATCGACCTGTTCCCTGGACGTGAGTAGGATTACCCGCCTTATGGGTACTATGGGCACCTCCCTCCTAGCTATGATTACCGTTACGGTCCCCCTCCTCAGTGATTTACTCATGTTTTGTGATGTTATTTGAACAATTTTATTATGGATGTATGATTTCAAACAATTTGGTCTGTAATAGCTTAGGATTTGGCCTCTGTTGGCCCTTGAACAATTTCTTTTTATGCATGTAGGATTTGGCCTCTGTCGGCCTTGAACAATTCATTTCTTTTATCGTATTCATGGTTGTCTATTTGCTTTACAAGCTTTATTTGTTTTGTGTGTTTATTTATTTGATTTTATTTGTTTCCGTATGTATATTTATTTTTATTGTTATTGATTCATGCTTCAAATTAAAATTGTGAAAATGCTTTATTTTGTTTTTAACTTCGTCTTAACTACATATAAAGGTATTTTGCAAAAGATAAGTGTAAGGAAAATCTAAATTTGTTTATAAGAACGAATTGAACATGAATTATAGCAATATAAAATGAACATACATATTAGTATTTGTTTGAGTCAAATGCTTGTATCGAGTCATAATGAAATTTTGAAGGAATCCAGGAAGTAAGGTAATTGTTTTTCCAGAAATTTTCCGGAAACTAAACATAAGGATTCTGTCAGATCAATTCTGACGGCGTCAGCCTTTAAAAGCTGACGGCGTTAGGTACTGATTCCAGAAAAAGTTTTTAAATTTTAGTTTTTCTGCCGGATTATAAAAATTACTGCATCTTTAATTCCAGGAATCTTTAAAACTTTCATTCCACAAGCATTATATCCTTATATAGATTTTGCCGCCGATTTTACGTAAGGTTTGCCTAGATTGTTTTCTCAGGTTTAACAGGTTACATTGGACAAGAAGATGAACATGGAATCAAGTTCATGACATCAAGCTTTTGCCGTCGCTTTAATCTTGGAGCTTTTACATCATCTTGGAAGAAGATCTAACCATGTTACCACACTATCCACATCAAACGAATCAGGGGAGTATTTGTTTCATTCTTTCATTTTCTTTACTTTTACATCTTTTATATGAACATTGGGGACAATGTTCGGTTTAAGTGTAAGGGGGTAAATGAAGACACCTTAGAAAATACTTTTACGCTTGATTTTTGTTTTGTTTAATGGTAGATGTGTAATAAAACCAAGAGAAATATTTGTTAGGGCAATTTTAGCGCCAAATTTAAAATTTTTTTCAACATATAGGAGTGAAACTTTAGGCATAATAAGTGTCTCATGGATAGGGAATTATATGACTAGCACAAAAACCGTACCACTCAAAAAATTTTCCCCCAAATATGTGAGGTTCACCCCTAGAATTGTTAGGAAAAGCATTCATTTTTTATGCTTGTGATAAGGCGAAAAGTGTACCGCTTTTGGGGGGTCATTTAAGCCCTAAATCGTATTTATTTGATCAATTATTACCCTAAATCGTTCCTTTTGGCATTTTAGGTACTTTGGAGAGAAATTCTGGAAAAGGAAGCATTTTGGACGTTTTTGGAGCATAAAAGTGAAGAATTCGACAAAGTGCCAAAAATCTGCTGAATAGTACCCTTGACGGCGTCAAGCATGGATGTGACGCCGTCAAGCCTTGATAGGCCAGAATGGATTTTGGGAGATTAAAGGGGGACGGCGTCAAGAAGGCCATCAAGAAACCCTAACCACGGCGAGGTGACGGCGTCAAGGCTATAACGTGACGCCGTCAGATCTGTTTTTCTATATATATTCGCATAATTTTTAGTCATAAGTGTGGAACTTTTAAGGGAGAAACCCTAGACGATTTTTAGCAGCTTTTTCAAGGTTTTTAACCTTGGGATCTTCCATGTTACATTGAAGATAAGTAATCAATTAATCATTCAATATGTCTATGTGTTGTTTGATTCTATCTTGTTCTTGTCTTTTGTTTAACATGCTAGGCTAGGTTTTCTTTGTGTTTGCTTAGATCTAATGAAACCTAACTATTGATTATTGATTGAATGGTGTGTTATTAATTGTATTGGATGGGTGATTATCGATGTTAGGCTTAAGAAAACTGGCAGACTTCCGGTTGGTAACATGCTTGAACGTCTTAAGAAACATGAACCAAGGTGTACTAAGGTTATTTGATTGTATTTAATGCATGAGCGAATTCTAGTGATCCCATGTTAGGAGCTTCTTAGCCGGCTCGACATAGGAGTGAAGTAGGAGCTCATAGAGTTAGGGGAAGTCCGTACACACCCCTACGAATGGTATTAAGGAATACAATCCGTCATCCACGCAATTAATACACACTAATCAATCGGTAAAAGATAGTTAGGGAGTAAGGAAATCTAAGTAAACACACTTCTCTCCATATAGTTTTCACAAACATTTACTTTCTTGTTATTTTATTTTATTTGTATTAGTAGTTATTTGGGTTAGTTGACTAGCAACTAATTCCGCCCACTCCTTCAAACCCGAGATTTTTACTTGCTTTCCTAAAATTAATAAAATACAAAAAGAATCTTCCCTCACCCCTAGACCTATTAGAGTAGCTTTTCAATCCTAACGACACTATTCTCGCAGAGAACGATCAACCCCCCGGTACTTGCCACTACACTATACTACATCGGTCAGGTACACTGCCTGGTGGGGATTGCAAGCTTTTCAAGATCCCTTGAGAAGTAAAACCCTAGTACGTGGTCACAATCCCGCGTATCAAAGTTTTTGGCGCCGCTGCCGGGGAATAGTTATTGTTTAGGTTGGATTTTTTATTTTATTAGGTCTACTCGCTAGATTCCTTTCTAGTGAGATTTTTATTTTATTTTTCTTGGATTTCTTTAGTCTATCTTTTTCTTTGTGCCATTCGTTTGTAAAACCCTTTTCATTTGTCACTATGGCGGATGAAATTCCATTTAGATCATTGACAATAGAGGAACAATTATATTTCACCAATAGATTTGCTTCTTACCATGAATTTTTGCGAACTCTTAGTGACATCCGTGAAGATTTGGGGGTAAAGTTAGATTGGTTTGATGAATTCTGTGCATGTGTGATTTCTATTAGACAATCATTATCAGGATCAATTCCTTTTAGTAAGACCCGTTGGATAAATTTTGAGGAAAGCTCCCTAACCATGGCCGATAAGTACGACGAATTGATGGATTTGTATGAGCAAGATGACCTAGTTTCTAAGAACATGAACTTAGAATCAAACCAAGATTCTGAGATGGTTAGAGTTGAGCCACCTAAGTGCATGTCATGGTTAGGCCCTACCATAATACAAGATGAACACATAGGTGACATTGATGTGATGGAGGATGTAGCCGAACATGATCACATTGATCAAAAAGACCTAG
>LBNU01037216.1:27254-37364 GCA_014162995.1 Artemisia annua | reverse complement strand
TGAAAGATAAAGAAGGTTTAGGAACACCATAAGCATCGTGGTTTAGCGAGATGAAACGAATGATGCTGTTATCATCTTGAAAGAAACCTGAGGTGTTTCTATGAGACTGACATTGCATGTGCGCAAAGAAGGGGCTTCTGATCCACTCATTCCACTTTCTAGATACAAGTCGAGATCGGGCTAAGGCTTTGGCTGGAAGGAAACGGAGGACTTGGTTCTTTGCCACATCTCTAATGTCATTCTTCATCTCAAAGTTCTCAGGGAACTTCTCCACGTCAAAATCCTTTTGATCAATCATGGCCATCAAGCAGCGTCTTTTACTCTGTAATTTGGAAATGAGGAAGCTATATAAGAACATGCAAGCAATGACACACAAGCGCACTCTTAAAAAAAACATATTCAGATTGTTTTTCACTTAAAAAGATATCAAACTTGAAATCCTAAAAAGTTCCCAACCCTACTGATGCAAATTATTTCACAAGAGTTATTACGAACCGATCATGATCTTATTCAGTAAACGATAACATTAACTGAAATGACATGAAAAACATGAGATAAAAGTTACCTCTCTGCCATCTGAACTGCCTGCAAACTCGAATCTCTCAAAATCTGTTTCTTTAGGATCAGAATCAGAATCATATCCGTCTGCGACTTCCTTTTCAGCAAGATTAAATCCAGAATCACAAATTAACCCAACATCTAATTCCACATTTGTTGGAATTATATCACTTATTAACCCAAGCTTCTTTTCATCTGTAACAGCAGAGTTCTTATCGTTTATCAGTCCCATGTCATCATCTTCTTCTTTTGGACTTTCGAATCCCTCTTCCTTTGCTGTTAGTACAAGTGTCTCAGAAACTTCAGAGCAAAGATACTCGTAAGAACCGTCAGAATCCTAAAACAAACAGAAAGACAATAAAATGTTAAATCACGTAAGACAAAATCCAACTACCAACATAAAGATAAAGAACCCATGTGAACAAAATCATACCGCGTTTCTGGCAACAGCTTCCTTTTTTGCTTTTTCGCTCGCAGTATCATAGTCATCCATGTTGACTAATTCAAAAGAACCATCACTATGAACTTCATCTTCACGCTCCATCGTCTTAAATCCTATCAATTAAAGTTAGATTAGCCACTTAATCGTGTGTTCAATATATAGTACCATACAAATTAACATCTACTACGACTCCAGACTGTTGATTAAACATCAAACATTTAAAGTAAACGTACCCAAAAGTCAAATAAGAAAGATCAATATCTAATCCGGTTGAAAGAATCAATTCAATGATCAGTATTATACGGGTTTTTAAAATCAAGAAGATTATGATAATATTCAATCAAGAATTAACGAAAAATTCAACCATAATACGATACCAAGATCAGAACACAGGATTTAATATCAAGATCAAAACGCAAACCCTAGCAACTTCATGCAAAAAAGTTCAAGAAAACTATATGATCATGCAAGATTACGTTTCAAGAAAAACATACCGGACGAAAACTATTACGAAAACCCAAACTTTTGAATATATTCGATGATGAATGACAAATCTACAAGATGAAAAAAAGGTTTATAGTACACTGAATGTTGCCAAGAATTTGCTTTGTACCTTCCAAAACTTTTCGTATGCATGTAAAGCCAAGATGTAAATGAAGTTATGAGTCAGAGTCAACAAAGTCAAATGTTTGTTATATAATCTTTCTTATCAGTTAAGACTTGGAGTGGTCTTTACGCAAACATTTACTCAACTTTTTTATTTTCAAGAGATTAATTACTTTTTGTTATTTAAGTTAAAAAAAGGTAAATATTACATTTCCTATTATTTTAGTATGAAATCTTATTCAAAAGTGTGTATATATTCTACACAATCTTTTTAAAGAATTTCATAATAACTACTACTTTTTATCAATATAAAATGTAACTTATTTAATATTAATTCAGCATCAAAATTTCATAATCACTGACAGTAAAAAACAATGAAGGATAAAATGTTAAAAATCTTTAGAATTATCAACTTCTAACATTAATCAAGCATCAAAATTGTACAAATGTACAATCCATATGAAAAGGACAAAAGGTTGATCATTTATTTCAAGCCAACTGCCAAGTTTGAACTTTTCATCAATAGTTTAACACATTGGGCTACTTCTACTTATATAAACTATATATAGCCCAAAAGTAAAAAGAGTCCACTTCCTATACAATAAATTAACAAAACACAATATAATTTTTAGAGTGGAATCTTATTCACAAACCAAAACTTAATATATTTTTTAGAGTGGAATCTATTATTTTATGGAACACTTTCTACCTCAAAACACAATCATGATTAGTCTATCACACAAAAACTGACAAAAAAAGACCAAACTAACAAACACAACTCATGACCAAGATGATCCAACCGAAACACTGCAACACGAAACGATAGAATGAACAAATAATAACAGCAACAAAACGATCATTAAAACACTTTACATGATAAAAACTTGGACATATGCAACAAAAACAGTCGAGTTCATATAATAATCTTAACAAAAAATACTACACAAATCCAATCCTTGATTCTTGACCCGATTTCATCACATCGGGACCGAATCATTAATTAACCAAAATCAAAAACCCCAAGTCACACAATTCTATATACACAAAACCCTAATCTCATACAAAACAACAATTCTAATAAAAAAAACATACGTAGACATTTAATCAAAACAACACATTATTCAAAAATAACGTATTCATTAACAATAACAGATTCACATTTACGATCAACATTGATCACTAAATAATATTAATGATCATCGGCTGATAATTATTTACCTGAGTTAAGAACGAACGAATGCGTATGTACGTGCAAAGAAAATATTCGTTAGCTAGGGTTTCGATATATGTTGTATTTATAAGTGTGTGAATGTGAATAAGAGATTACAAATGTGATTAAATTATAATTTATAACCAAGTTTTGAGATAAATAAGGTGAAGATTACCATTCCCTAATAAAACGTAATCACCCTATGACTCTTCCATAATATTTTTCGTTTCAGTCCTTCAAGTTTTTATTTTTTACATGTTTGGTCCTTGTTACATAGGGTTACTTTTCGTATATATTTTTTCGTATATTGTTGGAGGTTATAATTTGATTGGTATTTTGTTAAGGGATGGGATAATAATGGAATTACTTATTACTGTAAGATAAGTGTTGGTTTTGTTTTGGTTTTTTTTATTTATTTTGTGGAAATCTTTGACAAGATTGTTGTCAGAATAAATAGGGAAATGATATGGATGAAACACGTCACTATCCATGTTGTGGAGTAAACGCCAAGGGTTACAAATGAATAAAAAGTTACTATAATTATATGATTTATTAAAAGAATTTTGATTTTCGCTAAAAAAAAAAATGGATTTTGATTTGATTGGATGCGGGTTAAAATAAGGGAACACATCACATCTTTTGATGCATGCCCCATAATTTGTGAATCACAGTTTGTACCGTACAATACTGTAATGAACAAATTATGGTGCATGGATCAAAAGATGTGGTGTGAGTATCACCCACCCTAAAATAAGGGCATGATTGGTAAGGGTTATGGGGGTGAGGTATGAGAAAGATAATAACAAAGTGTGCGCATAATTAATGCAACGACCCATTGGNTTTTTTTTTAATTTAAATTTCAGCCCAGAAAAATCACACGTGATTTGTAAAAATCAAATCACGTGTGATTTTTCTGGGCGAAAATTTTGAAAAAAAAAAGTTCGTCGAAATTATATAGAAGTACATATCTATGGAAAGATAATTTAATTCTCGTCGTGATGGTATGATTTTTTTTCGCGTAACGATTAACGGTTTGCGAAATATTTAATTTTTAAAATAATGGTGAAAATTTATTTTTTTTGTTTTGATAAAAAAAAATAATGGCTAAAATTGGTTATTTGGATCTATGACAAATATGATATGGGTAATAGGCCATTACCTAATAAATTGGGATGAATGCTTCTTTCCCTTTCCTTTTTCCCACTATTATCATTACCTTTCCCTTTCCGTATCTAGAGTTTCAACCAAGCACACCCTAAAATCCAAACATACTCGATTTTCTTAGTAACTAAAGGGGTGTTTGTTTAAAGCTTTCGGGTTATATTTTATGAGTTCGTATTTTTGAGCATGTTGTTTCGGTTTATAAACTTGTTTTTCATCTTTAAATTATAATAACTTCATAACCTAGGAGACATGTGTTTTTAAAGCATAACTCGAAATTACCCACATGTATTGCGGGTTAAATTCTTACAATTTTAAATCAAAATGTATAAAAGGTTAAAACTAAAACAATTTGATCAAATTAGTATAAATTTTGTATGTAAAATTGTTGGTGATAAAAAATGATTGCACGCATGTACTGCAGGTTAAATTCTTACAATTTTAAATTAAAATGTAAATATGTAATATTAAAGAAAAACACGTGCTCTATATATAAACTTAAACAAACATCTATACTTGTATACATGGGCGGAACCAAGGGGTTTTCGGTGTGCACGGGAGCCCTATGGATTATCTCGCATAGGGTAAAAAATTGTTAAAATCATCAATTAAAAAAAATGAATATGGTTTCAAAAAAATTGTGTTACAAATTCATTTTAGTCTTATAAAATGCATCTGATGAATTCTAATTTTGCATCTGCCTCTTGTATTGCAGATTTATTAATTTATAAAAGTAAAGCCAAACACCCCTTAGTCTTTTTTAAGTTTACAATAAAAAAAAATACACACACACTTTTTGATTATTTATTATCATTATTTTCAAAACAAAATTTAGGAGATTCAATCTCATCGGATCAACCACAAAATTGTGACTAAAATTAATCATGATGTATCTATGCAGATTTGTCATAATTGGCATATGCTATTTGTATTAATCGATTTTCGATCTGATTTAACTCTTATAAAATGCATCTGATGACTTCTAATTTTGCATCTCCCACTTGTATTGCGAATTTATTAATTTATAACGTAAACCCAAACACCCCCAAATCTTTTTTAGCTATACAATTAAAAAAAAATGATTGTTTATTATCATTTTTTCAAAACAAAATTTAGGATATTCAGTCTCATGAGATCAACCACAAAATTGTGAATAAAATTAATCATGATGTATCTATGCAGATTTATCATAATTGGCATATGCTACTTGTATTAATCGATTTTTGATCTGATTTAACTCTTAAGCTTTAAATATAAAAATGATGTGTAAATTTACCTTCAATTGGTGTTAAAACCCGATATATCACCACCGTCGTCTCCGCCTTGAAATCACCGCCTTGAAGTTACTATTTTGATTGTTTATTATCATTATTTTCAAAACAAAATTTAGGAGATTCAATCTCATGAGATCAACCATAAAATTGTGACTAAAGTTAATCATGATGTATATATGCAGATTTGTCATAATTGGCATATGCTACTTGTATTAATCGATTTTCGATCTGATTGAACTCTTAAGCTTTAAATATAAAATGGATCTGTAAATTTACCTTCAATTGGTGTTAAAACTCGATCTATCACCACCGTCGTCTCCGCCTTGAAGTTACTATCTTTGTAAGACTTAAAATTATGTAATGGGTGTTGATGTTGAGTCTATAATTAATATACTTTCACTATTTGCCAACTAAGCCCAACTATATAGCCAAAAAAACTTTAACTCTAAAAAAGCAAATACCTATTTCAAGTTTAATTGAAAAAGATATATTCGAAAATCAAATTGGACTGAAAGGAGAGCCCAAAATACAGTCTTCTGATTGACCAATAAAAGTCAAATTTGAAACCTATTTTGATTACATTTAATCATAACAATTTAGAATAAATAAATTATGCATGACCTTTGAAGTTTTTATTTTATTTTATATTTATTTTATTTTTATTTTTAAGACTTAAGTATAAGATAAGGTTATATTATGATTGATTTACAATCAAGTCCTACACTTTTTAAAAATTTGCTAATCTTAATACTTAATTTCATAGAGTTAAGGGTAAATTTCTTATTTTTCTATAATTATTATCACTTTATTAAAAAAATCATAGGACTTACAAGAAATTAGTGGGAAGCTGAGATATTACTTAGGCCCTCATCTCTCTTGCTATATCAAAGCTAATCCTACTAAAGATATAAGTAGCAGCATATGCCCCAATCTCTTGAGTCAGATAGAACTTTCAGAATCGCTTCAATAAGGTCAACGCACATTTTTCAAGTTCCACAAAAGAAAAAAATGAGAAGAGGAGGAACCCATATCCAATATTCGCGCACTTAGACTCATACTTGATGCGTTTATGTTGTGCGGCCTCAATCACCGCATAATCAGGTACGAAATCAGCCATACTAGTTTGCGTCAAGGGCGATGACCCTGTCCGTTCGACACATACATCAAGCCCTCTGTACCAAGAGTATAGCAACATATGGACGTAAGGCTTTGTCCCTTTCTCCACTAAGCCCGATGTCAACTTTTTTACGAGCCGAAATCCCGATTGAGAATAGATGTCGACCAGGGTATCGCGTACCATGTTATGCCGATGTTTAATACCAATGCACGATACATCATTCCCCATAAAGACCCTGGAACAAGCTGAGCACGACATCTGAACAGAGAATATGGGAACACCTAGCCGATAGCATAGCACACGCCGATAGGTCCTAGCATTCATAGTTTGTCCCAACCCAGAGATGGGAACCACCCTAAGCCAGTCTGAAGTGTAAGTCCTCCATTTGAGATTTTCATAACGCCATCTATTGAGTAAATAGGAAAAAAGTGGATTAAGCCGTTTGGGCAACACTTGTGAAATATATATCTGTTTATTTCTTCATGAAATATATATTATTAGTTTTATTAAATCGTATTATTATTATTATATTTTAAAAAATTGCCTCAACTTTTTTTTTCGTCTCAACTCCTCTTGCAAACGCATACTTATGCTTTCTATCATGGGCAATTGTTGTTTTGTTTGGATAAGAAAGAGTTGACTTTTCCTCAACTCCTCATTTTCTTTCCGCCATACTTTTATAGACGTAAACCATATTTTCAGTATTTTCATACACCTAGTTATCGGCATTTTTATACCTTATCACATTCTTTACAAAATCCATCCACGTCCATTTTCATTTATACCATTTTATTGATCGTAACCCCGTTTCCGATTCGACTTTCTCACATCATCTTCATTCAATGTCACAAATTCAAAAAAGAAATTATCAAATGATTCAATATCTTTACCTTTTCCATGATTATAAGCAAACTCATCAAGAATCGTCAAACTTCTGTTTTTATCCTCAACATCATTGGTTTATCAACTCTCACCAGACAGTTAACATCCACTTCACTTTACTCATTTGACTCCAATTCATTACCTTTACCATTTTACATACAAACTTTATCAATAACAACCAAACATTTGTTGCTATCATCCCTTTCCATATCTACACCTTCAACATTTTCATCACAAATGTCATCAAGAGCAATCAACCTCATACATTCGATTTCTTCAACTTTTTTATCTGCTTTACAAATTCATGATAACCAACTAACTCATTGTTCTCTTTCTCAACTTCTTTTGAATGATCAATCTTTGAAGAAGATGGAAATGTTATATTAGAGTTAGACCTCTTTTTCATGATTTCAATTGTCGCTTCTTGCACATTTGCCAAGAAGTATGCACCATGAAGAGTTTTTGTTCGAAAATAAACCATCTTTTCAATTTCCTGTAACATCCCCAACATAAAGAGACTAAAGAGAAATCCTTCCTCTAGACCTATTTTTCTAGTCAAAGAGGTGTATGCGCTGTGATAAAAGATAAATGCATCATAATATTATCGAACCAAACCTTCTTGTTTAAGTAATTCTACTTTTGACATTTCATCAAACAAGTTATATAAATCATTTTTTTTAACAGAGATTTCATTTCACGCCTCACAAATGGAGGAAATTTAAACACAAGTTACACCATACAAGGTAACAAGTTAAGCCAAAACAAGACATACACCATAATAGTTGTGACAGACTACAGCAACACCATACAAAGGTGGGGGGGGGGGGGAATCACCAGAGTGAGCTTTTGGTAGACACAACCATATGAAGGTGTAGCTTGACAAAAATACATAAAGTACATAAAACATACAAAGAAGGTAAAACTAAGCATCCATAAAGGAGCCAGACCCAAACCTAACAGATCTAAAGTCGAAACCCAAGGCACCATCAGGCCATCGGTGGCGGACCGCAACATATCTGAGCAGAGGAGTCCGGGAGGAAACTGATCTGAGCAGAACAGTAGTGGCGGCAGCGAGCGGCGACAGATGGGAGATGACAGATCTGTGGGTAAGGATTTATTTCTACTCTTCTTTGTTTCATTTACTCTAGAAATCATTTCACCATCATTATCACTTACTATGCAACTTTCATTTTTACCCCCAAGATACAAACTCTTAATTATTCAAAATTTTAACATCATAACATGAAACGTGAACATTTAGATTATTAGCTCGGGTTTTCTCGTTTGGTTGTCGCATATCCCAATAAAGAATTTTTTATTACGAAACACTCCATTAATGGAACTTGAATTCTTATCAACCGAATAATGCAAATCACTGTTTTCTTGTTTAACTTCGAACCGACTACTGTTTCACTCATCTATTCATACATCATTGATGTTGTTGTTGAAACCCTCATATTTGATGATATTTTAAACTTATTTTTTGTAGAGTTGATTTTCGAGTTTTCTGATATACTAGGTAACCAAGAAAGAAAACGATTATTGCGTGGAAAATGATACAGAGTTGCCAAGAATGCAGCTTTGATACCAACTGATATACTTCGTACTAGAATCACTTAAGAAATGAAATACGGTTTATCAAACAGTTAAGCGAATTTGGTTTTGTAGAACAATTCACGAAAGGAGTTTGATATCAATGTTAGAATTATACATTGATTACAATGATTAAAAAAGAGAGTGAATTAAGAGAGGAAACATATTTACAATTCTTAGCTAAGTATGAGAAAATGCAAAGGAATGTCTTTTATAGGCTGAAATGGGAAATAATCGCTTTTTGCGCCGATATAACAACCAGTCACGTGCTTGACACGTGACTCTTATTTTCACTTTGGCCCTTCATCTTTTGTCACATATCATAATGAGATTGTGAAATCAAGTATTTAATAAATCTTTGAATTCAATTAAGTGTAAGTTGAAATTAAGCAACCTAATTCATGACGTGGTACTTGTATTTATATGTCATATTTGTAAGTAGGCATGTACACTCCCCATGAATTGGACGGTGGAATGGATACGTGAATAAAAGTCATTTCTTAGCTTTCTCCATTTCTTTCAAAGAAACAGTACAAACACGAGAAATGCTACTCATTTCGTTTCTACTCTTTTCATTCTTCCGTACCAAACATCCCCTTAGTGTACAAAACATAACTAAAGTGTCTTATCTAACTTATTAAAAGGAAAAGGAAAAGGTAAAATGAAAAGAAATAAAGTAAAATTTCGTGCTCCATGTTATAAAATGATCAACTTTAACTCTTCTCTTTTATAAAAAGGGCAAAAGTTAAAACAAGATGAAATTTATGCTTATTGGCTGGATTCTTTTTATGGATTTGGATTTCTCTATTATACTATTTATCGATTTGTAGTTTTGTTGTTCATGACATATGTCTTAAAATCAAAATGTAGCATTTTCACATGACAAATTTGTTTGTATATTTTGTCTCTTGTAAAAGACATGACATTCTATCTTTATGCATATGAAACAAATTAAGCAAATTAAAATAGTTGCAGCTCTTGAGTTGTATCTTTATGCAGCTATGATCGCTTATTTGCTGACAATAGAAGTAACATCAACATTGTGTCGACCCTGATCGATATAAAACAAATTCTGAAAGATAACGAATCAGTAAGATGTTCTTGTGAAAATAAAATGTACAATAAGAGCACAAGGTGCAATGACCTTGAGTTAAGCCTGAACTCTCAGTCATGTCAGCGCCACATCAACTTTAACATTCTAACCTTAAAAAAAAAAAAAAAAAAAAAAAAAAAAAAAAAAAAAAAAAAAAAAAAAAGAGTTTTTTAT
>LBNU01037216.1:5605-25961 GCA_014162995.1 Artemisia annua | reverse complement strand
TTTTTTTTTTTTATCCATGATTGAAGGAGGAGTGTAGGTACAAAAAGGAAGGTCATAAAAGGTATTGATTATGTGTTGATTGGGATGTTATGGATCAGTTAAGTTTGTATATACAAATGCCGAAATTAGTGGTGTTAGTTGTCATAAAATTTGGAAGTTACATATGGTTTGAACGTGTGTAATAAGTGGTCAACATTAGGAAAATTTATTTGTGCAACATTTATTTATTTTAGACATAGACTTAGGTTAATTTGTTTGATATGAGATTGTTTGTTGTATAAGTTTATGTATTAATAAATTCTTTATTTTGATGATCATGTGATTCATGTCTTTTATACGATTCTTATTATTTTTATTTATAATCATTATTTTCACATCTAATAAATCTTAGAGCATATATAACGCATAAGTATGTATAAATGTTTTACTTTTGACAACCAAATGCAATAAAAGTATACGTACGCTACTCTATATAATATATATATTATAAATTCTTTAAAAGTATACGTACGCTACTCTAATTGTTTGATATGAGATTGTTTGTTTATATAAGTTTATGTATTAATAAATTCTTTATTTTGATGATCATGTGATTCATGTCTCTTATATGATTCTTATTATTTTCATTTATAATCATTATTTTCATATCTAATAAATCTTAGAGCATATGTAACGCATAAGTATGTATAAATGTTTTACTTTTGACAACCAAATGCGATAAAAGTATACGTACGCTACTCTATATATATAATATATATATATATATATATATATATATATATATATATATATATATATATATATATATATATATATATATATATATATATATATATATATATTTGGAATTTAATAAAATAGAATCACTTACCTAATGTCACTCTTCGTTGTCGTGACTTTTCGTAATTTAAAATTAAAGAAAATGAAATTTCAAACATATTATTAACTTAAATTTGTGAACTTATTTGTTATGCTTTGAAAAAAACATACTTTTTCTCTCGCCCGCAAATATTGATAGAGAAATTACGTACTACTCTCACACAAGGGCGAAGCTTAGTGAGGACCGCTAACCCATTATTGTATTTTTTTCGCGATTTCNGTACAAAAAGGAAGGTCATAAAAGGTATTGATTATGTGTTGATTGGGATGTTATGGATCAGTTAAGTTTGTATATATACAAATGCCGAAATTAGTGGTGTTAATTGTCATAAAATTTGGAAGTCACATATGGTTTGAACGTGTGTAATAAGTGGTCAACATTAGGAATATTTATTTGTGCAACATTTATTTATTTTAGACATAGACTTATGTTAATTTGTTTGATATGAGATTGTTTGTTTGTATAAGTTTATGTATTAATAAATTCTTTATTTTGATGATCGTGTGATTCATGTCTCTTATATGATTCTTATTATTTTCATTTATAATCATTATTTTCATATCTAATAAATCTTAGAGCACATGTAACACATAAGTATGTATAAATGTTTTACTTTTGACAACCAAATGCAATAAAAGTATACGTACGCTACTCTCTATAATATATATATTTGGAATTTAATAAAATAGAATCACTTACCTAATGTCACTCTTCGTGTCGTGACTTTTCGTAATTTAAAATTAAAGAAAATGAAATTTCAAACATATTGTTAACTTAAATTTGTGAACTTATTTGTTATGCTTTGAAAAAAACATACTTTTTCTCTCGCCCGCAAATATTGATAGAGAAATTACGTACTACTCTCACACAAGGGCGAAGCTTAGTGAGGACCGCTAACCCATTATTGTATTTTTTTCGCGATTTCATGTGTTAATTTTTTTTTCATCTTAGCCCTCCCATCTAATGCTTTTTCGGAAAAAAAAAATTGTTTCGGCCATCCCACACGAGTCAACATGATACTAATTATGACCACACGGGTCAGCAAGTAAGTAAGTATATCATGAAAAACAAAGGAACCCATACTCCCAAATAAATAAAAAGAAAAACCATAACTAAAACAATATTAGTTCAAATAATAAACAATAGAGTCAATAGCAAAAGCGATACTTATATTTATTTCAAATATCATAAACACAAACTAAATATTTAGCTATCAAAACTAAGACACATTCCGTGCATCGCACGGGTTGTACATAGCCTCGTATATGTAAAAGTAGAAAATGAGTGACCCAATTAAGGTTTAATATCACTATTAAAAAACTACTAGCTAAGATAAGAATTGATGGGTTTTGATTTTAAAACATTTTATGACGATACATGTAGTAAAAATAAATGTTAAACGAAACATTTAAGCACAGTATCACAACTAAAATTATTTTCAGTTAGGAATTCTTGTCGCTAGACACAAGGATTCGTCTAGTTACATATAAAGAAAAATGTTTTTACTTGAAACTCTTAAAATGAGAGATGTACATTTGCTAATCTACCCTTAATCACTTATTTTAGCAAATTATTTAACTATTTGAATGTCATCCTCATGTACTTTCAAATTAACTAGACGAGCACGGCATAGCCATGGACGACCTATGTAGGGGCAGGGGAGGGTCCCGGCCCCCCCAAAATTTACGGCACCTAGTGTAAATATTATAGGTTTTAGGGGTAATTTAGTTGAGGTTACAAACAAATCTCCGATTCGGCCCCCCCTAAAATAAATTCGCCCCCCCCCCCCCCAAAAAAAAATGTTCAAGTTCCGTCTATGGGCATAGCAACGAGATTTTATCGTGGCGTATAAATATGGTTGTGATAATTTGGTTAGGTGTTTCGTATAACATTTATTCATATAACGTAAAAAATTAAAAATACAACTAAAATTATTGTAATATAAAATGATTTAAGTAAAAGAACAAATTTAGTAGCTAATTTCAATATTCAAGAAATAGGATACATTAATTTTACATTTCCCATACTAGACGAGTACCCGTGCATAGCAACGGGATTTTCTAGCGGCAAACAATTATAATTGTGATATTGTGGCTAAAATGTTTCATGTGACGTTTATAAATAAAACATAAAATAATCGAAATGTAACTGAAAAAAATTCTCGCATGCCAACTTTGTGTTGCATTGTGTAGATAATATCAGGTAGAACTACAATGGTATTAGTGAAAAAAGTCAAAGAGTTCGGTTAAGAAGGAATCAACCCCTCAAATGTCATGTACCAAGAAGTTTTATTGAATATAAATTGACTGAAAAAACATTATGAGATGGCAAGAATACCACCTTAAACTTTGCTGGGAACACAAGTACGTTTTTGAATAATCCGAACATACTAAATAAATAACATAATTCATATTGCATAAGATGGTAATAATACTAATATAAAATAAAAATACCTGCTGCAACCAAGTTTTCAATCTCAATGGCCATAACACAATTTTTATAATGGCATTCAGTTGCATGCAACATAAGCTCTCACTCAATCGTATGCTATTTTTACGATCAAAATTATCTCACGGTTTAAATGTTTTACTCTTCAATTACCTAACATGCGAGGCAGTTTTGATTGTTGTTCACTCTTGGCTCTTGTGCAAACCTGGAGCAATCACCAATAACAACATTTTATTACCAAAGTATTGAGAGACATTAGCCAACATTTGTCATAAAAACAATTAAGTGAATATGATACTTTAAAAATAATTACATTTTTTGCCGTTTTTATAAATAAAATTATAACATAGAGAAGATGTTAATTATAATAAGAAACACATTTGATTATAATAACATTGTTGTAGTTTGAATATAAACAGTTTAAGAGATTGAGTATTTGTATGTGTTGATAGTTGCATAAACACAGTTCAACCGAGTTCCAAATGCTTAGCTTTTTCTTATTAAGAACTTTTTTATTAAACATGTGAGACATTATACGAAAAACTCATCGAACACAACACAAATTGACCCAATCACAAGTCACACGCAGATGGGTCAAAATACCCCAACTTATAAGAATCAAAGTTGAAAAGGAGAGAAGATTACCATCTTCCCAGAAGAAAAGATTAAAACGGTTGTTTTTGGTTCTCTTATCCTCATGATCACAACAGCAAAACCCTGACATAACCAGTACTTCAAATAATGTTGTATAAAGCTTTTGATCCTTAAGATAGTTGGAAAACATTGACAACAATAAAAACNTACCTAACATGCGAGCCAGTTTTGATTGTTGTTCACTCTTGGCTCTTGTGCAAACCTGGAGCAATCACCAATAACAACATTTTATTACCAAAGTATTGAGAGACATTAGCCAACATTTGTCATAAAAACAATTAAGTGAATATGATACTTTAAAAATAATTACATTTTTTGCCGTTTTTATAAATAAAATTATAACATAGAGAATATGTTAATTATAATAAGAAACACATTTGATTATAATAACATTGTTGTAGTTTGAATATAAACAGTTTAAGAGATTGAGTATTTGTATGTGTTGATAGTTGCATAAACACAGTTCAACCGAGTTCCAAATGCTTAGCTTTTTCTTATTAAGAACTTTTTTATTAAACATGTGAGACATTATACGAAAAACTCATCGAACACAACACAAATTGACCCAATCACAAGTCACACGCAGATTGGTCAAAATACCCCAACTTATAAGAATCAAAGTTGAAAAGGAGAGAAGATTATCATCTTCCCAGAAGAAAAGATTAAAACGGTTGTTTTTGGTTCTCTTATCCTCATGATCACAACAGCAAAACCCTGACATAACCAGTACTTCAAATAATGTTGTATAAAGCTTTTGATCCTTAAGATAGTTGGAAAACATTGACAACAATAAAAATGGGAACAACCTTTACGATGTTGCAACTATGTACATGTAGAGCTTGAACACATAAACTAAAGAATGCTTTAGTTTCTTACTTTCATCCTTTGATTTGAACCGCTTTTTAGCTTCCATTTTTTTTTACCTCTTTGTCATTCTCATGCTGCAAAAAGGCCAAAAAGAAAACTACTAAGCATAAAGATGTTCAAGATTTATATTCGCTTAGACACAAGTCACTCTGTTTGATATCTTTCACAGTTTTTTCACAACTGTATGCCTTGCAAATGATTGATGTTTCAAGCAATCAAGCAACTATTTCCTAAATTAAATGTAATTTCCAAAGTTTATTCCAAAAAGAAACCTTCTAAATAAATAACCTTCTGAGGTAATATATCCCTTTTATGATGAATTATTAGGTAATAAGATAGGTAGGGGTTTAATGGTATATATCCCTTTTATAAAACCCCGAATTTTATGATATTCTTAAACATCCCCATGCGTTTTTTTTGCACGTTGAATTGGTCGCATATTTTTTTGGTCATTTAATATCTGGTTGTTAATTGGTTGTTAACTTCAAACTCATATCAAAAGGTTATTTAGTTTCCTATATTACCACATAATTCAAATGTTGGTTGAAGAGTCAACCTTGTGTATAGGATTGGGAAGAAGCTGTAAAGAAACAAAAAAAAAAAAAAAAAAAAAAAAAATAGAAATATTGTATTACATGCCTGGAACACACAGGAATATGCCACAAGCAAAAATAAAAAAATAAATAAATAAAAAGAGGGACATTTTTCCGGCGAGTCGTATCCGACCAGATCCAGTGATGTGAGTGTGTCTGTTTGCACCGGCACAAACACCCCTGAACCCTCTACTTCTAAAGATCTGAAGAGTGGGAGGTGGGACACTTTTCCGGCGAGTCATATCCGACCAGATCCAGTAATATGAGTATGTGTTTGCATCGACACAAACACCCCTAAACCCTAAACTTCTAAAAATCTCTCAAAAACCTACATCAAGTAATCATACCCTTTTGATCATATGTAAGTACTTGGTTTTGTTTTTAACCATCCATTTTTAACCCNAATTAAGCACTAGGGTTCCAAGGGTTGGAAACCCTAAAAGTCACAGAAAATTCGTCTTTAGGGTTTTCCCTAAAAGTTCTCCACAAAGTTCCCCACTAATGAATGAAAATTAGAAAACTATATATAGATTTTACACTCTGACGGCGTCAGGTTATAAGGGCTGACGCCGTCAGCTCGCCGCCATTAGGTTTCTCGATAATCTTTAACTACTTTTATTGTATATTATCTTTTTAAGATTTAAATTAAAATTACAACATATTTTTAATGCAAATAGTATCTATATAATACTAGTTATAATACCCGTGCACGCACGGTGTTTTTTCAAAAAAGTTTAGTTATGTATTTTTATAAACTATAAAGCTAAAACCTTAACATCTGTTTAGTAGGTTTACTTTGTTGATTTAGAACATGAGATCCTATTATTATAAAGTTTTTTATTCACTTTTGATTTTAGATTATGATTTATGAAATGTCATGTGAATATTTTCCCGTTGTGTTAGCAATGATCATGTGAACAACAAATTATTTTCGAAGTAGAATGAATAGATTATAATTTTAACAAAAGTCCTATGTTGGCGTAATAATTTTATTTTATCCAGCCGCAAGTCGTGGGTTTTAATTACTTGTATTTCCCAAAAGTCGAAACACCGTTCGTGTCAAAAGAATACACACAACTATATATATATATATATATATATATATATATATATATATATATATATATATATATATATATATATATATATATATATATATATATATATATATATATATATATAAAACTGTTCATGAGTTATATTCATAACCTCAAAAACATATTTCCGCACTATCAACTCAAACTTGTCCCAATCGGTAATCTTGAAAACTTATCAAGAATTAACTATGTTTAATTGTTTATAACGACTAACAATTTATGTGTTGTAATAATGCTTACTTATATCTAACACAAATAGATGTCGTTTTCATGTGTTTTTACCATTGTTTACTTGCTAGCAGTTTCTCTTGCTCGAACAATGTAATCCAAAAGAAGTGCAGTCCAAATATCAAGATCTCCGGGATGTCACCAATGTGTAATATCAGAAGAACGTTGCGGGTTCTTTACTTGTTCGTCAGTTAAAGGACCCCATAGTCTTCAATGGACTGCAAGATATGCATTTTTTTGGCTTGTGCTAGTTGTGTTAAATTGATGAACTGAACATTCGTCCCTTTGGCTTTCAATTTTTCCAACGACAGATTCTTAGCGTTTTTGGATCCATTCCAGATTTTATTAAAAACTTTATAGCACGTTCCTTGGCTCTTGCCTCCCTAATCTGTAGCCTGCGAAATGAAGAAAACAATTAAAAAAAAAACTATAATGGAGAATGAGTGAATTAGAAGTAAAACATGTTTGCTCCTATAAAAAGCAGATTCATTATTTTGTTGATTAGTTTGTGTATAACAGTGTTGAATTTTGTGATATCGTTGAAGAAACTTCTATATTTCTTGTTTATGGTCCTCCCACAGAGGTATCATTTCTACCATTTATAATAATGCTGAGGTATCAAGGGTTCGAATCCAACGGGGAAAAAATTAATCCCCTTGTGGCCACGGAGGTTCACCTACGCTGACTCCGGGCTATCCAAAAAGGGTAGTCGCCGTGGGATTAGTCGGCTCGCAATGTCGAGTCGGAAACCCATGTTTAACCAAAAAAGAAACTAAATCTATTGAAAGGATATCAAATTGAACGGCTAAAACTGTTGGTTTTATTGTCAAATCAGCAAACCATGACACCTTTTCAAACATTCATGTAAGCTATCTGTTTTTCATATGCCTTCTTATCTGTTCAATGATATATATGATTTAATTTGGCTTTTCACATAATAAATTAACAATCTAGCATAACCCCATTGATATTAATAATCGAACATGAACCCATGATTAGCTAGTCAAACGATCTAATTTCACTTCGAATCAGTTTAAGCATTAGCAATTTAAAGAAGCTTTCTACTACTATAGTATCATGTAAATAGGCATAAATTTTCACAAAGAACATTATCAAGTATTGTATAATAAATGGTCAGTAAATATGTAGGCTTCCAAGAAACTTCTGCATACATATGAATTAAACTAATAAGTAAATAAAACATACCTTTGATTTATCAAATAGTGTGATGTTGAATTAGAATTCTTTTGATGTGGGTGCCGCGGGATTTTGTGTTTGTGATGAATGTGCATCTTTATCAATTAATTTGATTATTGTGTCGCATCTCTACCACTATTAATTAATTATTAATCATAAATTATTAAAAAAACAAACAAAAATCATTAACAAAAAAATACATATGAGTAAGGATATTGAAGAAGACGATTATGATTAAAGTTTCGATTTCTTAAGGTGCGCAAATAGTGCTGGTCGGGTGGTGGAAGCAGCAGCAATTGGAGGAATGTTAGGGTTGGAGGTGGAGCCGTGGAGGTGGGGTTTTTAGTGGGAATATGTTTTTTTTGTTGGTCATCTGATGGGTAAACGGTAAAATTTGTTTTGTTTACATTTAGGTCCTTGAATTTCATAATATTTACCCCGTTTTTTTTAAGTTTGTTTTTTTTACATTTTTGACACGTATGTTTTTATGGTCGATTTTTCCTTCTACACGAAATTTCTCAATTTTGTCCAAAATCGATTCAATTTTGACTTTTTATTAGCCAATTACATCGCACGATTTTGCCCACGTGTCAAAATCAAACAACATGATTGGTTCAATTTTTTTCTCAATAAGATTGTTTTGGCAAAAACACTCCGAAATGATGTAATTCTTTTATTATATAAAAGATTTTTGCTAATTGATATTGTGAGAATATGAGTTCGTTATGGTGAAAAATATTTTAGGATAAAAAGTGTAATAAATAAGGTTGTTGGGTGACATTTGAGTAAATAGAGAAACAATGAACCGCAAATTGGCAACTAAAATAATTTTGTGCTATTCAAATAAATGACAAAAGAAAAATACATAGTTACACCATGTAGCGCAATTAGATTTTGTCGAACACAATACATCACCATATCAAGTTGCATACGTACGAGTAAGATTTAGGCAAAAGTTGCATACGAGTAAGATTTAGGCATATCTGGGATATCTTGAACCCTCACGTGTGCAATACTTCTCAAGTGAAAATCCGAAAGCTGATAGAAAAAGATTTTGGTAAGATTGATTGGGGATTTTTTATATCTACGGTTCACTATAATAAATTCAAAGAAAATCTTGGTTTCTTATTTTTGTTGGGTCAAATTAAGGTGTGCTTTGATGACCGGTGGCATGTTATATTAAAAAAATATAGTGACGTATATAAGTATATTCATGTTTGTTTTGTAGATATGTGTACTCCATCTTTTATTTCGTAACATATAATCATCAAAGATATGTTAAAGATGTTTTGCTTTGATCATCCTGTAACTTGATATGAAGTCTAAGAGCAAGGGTTGTAGTGACGAGGTCTCTCGCCGTTCTTACGTAGACACCAAATGATATGTACTCTTCGTTTAAACGAAGCACAAAAGACAAATTATTATTATTATTATTATTATTATTATTATTATTATTATTATTATTATTATTATTATTATTATTTTTTAAGTATGTGTAAATAACAAATATAGTAAGAAATAAATAAAATTGTGGGTGGTGGGCCCCAATAAAAAAGTTTGTTTTGTGTTATGATGTGGGGCCCAAATGAAGAGACGTGAAGCTTCAATACACCCTTTGCTCGAACTGGTAATGAGAGTGTTGCGGTGAAACTCACGTGTGATTTTGTTGAGATGTTGAAAAAGTCATTTATGTATAACTGAATAATAAGTTTGTGCAACTTATATTATACGAGCATAGTTTAAGGCGTTTCTTTATAAGCTGTTAATTGTTTTCGTGTCTGCCATAAGCCCATGGGGAGCATAGTTCAAGGCTAAAGTTATTTCTAACCACGTACTTTAAATTTGGAAGAGATAAAAGCATCTTTCAACGACATTCATCCTTCAAAAATTATTTCTCTCTAACAATGTGCTCCAATATGACGTCGGAGGTGAAAACAAATTTTATAACCCAAATTCAAGGGTTGATAAACAAGGATAAAACCTCCAAGGAATAAAACCCTAACAAGTATAAAGTCTATAAAACAGAATTTTATAAATGACCAAAAGTGCATTACAATGATAATGAACCTTATATTTATAGGGATGTAAAACTTGTAGAAAAGGTAACATAATTAAAGTAAAAAAACTACTTAAGCAATAAAAGGAAAGTGTTGCTTTACCTTTACGACGTAAACAAGAAACCCTTGTTATGGCGTAACCACTTAAAAGCCGATTTTAAATCTTATTCGAGAGCTCTATGGCGTAATGAGATTTAAAGTGTTACGCTGTAGAGAAAATAAAGTCTATGGCTCTTGGTCTCAAATATTGTCTCCATCATTTTCCCTCACTTGAAGATAACTCGCCATCGAGTTCTCACTATCAATAGCTTCAACTAACTCAAACATCTTCTCACGACAAACCTTGTCTTCGGTAGATTTGGGCTTCACATCAACTCGAGAACATTCATCTTTTTCAACACGCCTACCACAATCTCAATGATCAACCCATGATCTCAAACATCGGGTTATGTATTCCTATCAACAATCACCAAATCTTCAATTGCAACAAAAATAATTTATTTGTTCCTCATTGAAAAATTTAATGGTTTCTTCAATTCAAATTTCATAATCAACCCACAACCGAAATAATAAACCTTTGTAGTTTGTACCTTTAATAACTTCAGACTGTGTAGCTTCACTTTCAAGATTCTTCAAAACCCTATAATCCTTTGTCTTCACTGATACTTCAGTCGATGCTTTTATATTAGTCGTATCAACTTTAACATCAAATTGATTATCAAATTTAACAATGATATCAGGTTTCAAAAAAATTTCTTCCATCTTAACCTCGGGCTTTGGTACATGTACTTGATCTTCGGATGGAATTATCGCAATTCTCTTAATTCCCAAAAAAAAAGCAGAGATTACGCTTTAAATCATACAAAATTTGAACTTCTTTTCGCCATGATTTCCCCAACCAAATATGACAATCATCCATGTCATCAATTCAAAAAACACTTGACGTTTATAAGAGTTACAAATGGATATTGGAAACCAAAAAAATTGTGTTTCTCTAATCGAACAAATCTCAGTTGGTAAATTAAAATAATTAACTAATTTTTCCTAGCTCCATAATGGTCAATAATTAAAGAAAATACCTTATTACTCATCAAAACTTTTCATTGAAACCATTTGATTGTTCGTACTTCGTAGTCGAATATCCATATTCATTCTTTTTTCCCATTCATCAACTCTCCTATTGTTGTACAAGATTGGTTGCACCTACGGTGGTAAATAGATCCGCCTAGGGTTAGACGAATTCTTGAACCTCCATAACTGCTACCCACGCGATTCTTGAGGATCAATGCCCTACCTACGATCACGAAACGTATTTCTTCTAGCATAGTGTAACTCATGTGAAGTTCTTTCATGGATTTGGTAAAACCATGATCCATGTACTCTCCAGACCATACCCCACATGTAGTATTGGTTTTGATAACATCAACACCATTCACCATCCTGGATACTAAGAAGCTCTAGATGCCAACTGAGGTAGGACACAAAACAAAATTGTAACCCTAATCCTAGGGTTGATAAACGAGGGTAAAACCTCCAGAGATAAAACCCTTACAAGAGCAAAGACTTTAAAACACAATTTATTAATGACCAAAAGTGCATTATAATGATAATGAGCCCTATATTCATAGGGATGTAAAACTTGTAGAAGAGTAACCTAATTAAGTGAAAACTGACTTAAATAATAAAGAGTAAACTTCAAAAAATGTCCCTGAGTATATCCAAAAATGCAAGTTTAGCCACCGAAAAGATAAGTCTGCATTATTCCATTACTGTGGATGTTTTTCTGTAAATTGTGTTCCTCGGCGTAACTATCGTTATTTTTTTCCATTAGATTGAAGACCACGTCAGGGTATTTTAGTCATTTCACTTTTCCCGCCTTTATAACCCACCCACTTCGCCCCACCTGGGATACAATAACCAAAAACCCTTTATTTAAAACAGAAGAACACCCGTACAATTGCATTTTACATCATTATTGTTTTTAATCAAAGTTCTAAACCGATAAAATCCAACATGATTATGCCTCCTTCTTAGCAGATACGAGCTTACAGTAACCCCATCGATGATATTGGGTTTCCTACGGTAAGATTTGTAACCCTTTGACTTTTATGATATTTTTTCTTCGATTTGGTTGTACTTTGCATGTCGTTTAGATGAACTCGGTTTAGATGATGATGGTAAAATCCTGTTTACCCATTTTAGGATCCCTTGCAAGTCTTTAGATGATGAGTCGTTGCCTTTAATGTCGGATCAAGATGTGGTGACCTTGTTGAAATATGTGCCTAATTTTAAGGAAATAGATATGTTGAAACTGATGTACCACTATTAGAGAAACACTTGATGGAGTTGAGGAGTATAGTAGTTGAGAAGAGCCAATCCAAGGATATTGTGATTGAGGAGATTGGTGAAGAGAATGTGGTTAATGAAGGTGTTAAGAAACGAAAGTTGTTGGTTAATAAAGGTATTAAGAAAGGAAAGTTGTTGTTAGAGTGGAATGGTCTAAATGTCGTTGGAAAGGAGGCTAATCTAGAAGTGCCAACTCAATCTTCAACCATTAATGGTAATCCTGAGAATATAGGAATTCTATATTGTGAAAAGAGATACGAGCATCCACATCCAAACCATTTAGTTTTTAAATTAATGGAACAAAATGATGATGAGTATATAAGTGGTTTTGTGCCTGATTCAAGCAATAATGATAAACAAGCTAAGATATATATTGAGGACGATTTGTTTCAACAAGATAATGCTATGGATTGGCCTTACCATGTATTAGATGAATCATAATACATTTCTGAGATATTGTTTCCTGAGTTAAATCCAAGAAATCAGAAAATGTTTTTTCACAGTTATGAACAACACCATATTGATGAAGAAGTTGTAGAAATGGAAGAACCCGTGTATAATGAAGATGTGGTAGCAACTGAATATGCAGATGTGGGTGAAGGTTATGAGAGTGATTTTGAGCCTGATGAAAATATGATACCAGAGATAGATCCACCAATGAACATTGGTGGCTTCCACTTTGAGGTGGATCTAAATCTTGAGCAAAATAGAAAAAAAGCTGATAAAATTAACCTTAACTTTGGTTCTCCAGTAATAGACCTTGATGAATTTGAGAGTTAGGGTGATGATTGATTATGAGCAGCCTTTACATAAAAGAAATAAAAGGCTAAGGGAAATAAGAAATTCAAGGGTAATGATAACATAAGATAAGGAGACTTTTTTTTTGTTAAAAATGATTTTCTTACTAGAAAAGAAGTGATTGACAAGGCAAGTTGCTTGCAGTGCAGTCAAGGAGAGCTTTTAAGGTTCTCAAATGTGATCTTGAGAGGTGAGAGTTAAGTGTTATGGTATTGTCTTTGATTACATGAAGACCAATAAAGACCCAAAGCAATTCATTTCCTCACCTACCAAAGAAAGGGATACACCTTCCACCTCAAAAACTAAGGGCCAGTTTGCGCAAAAAAAAAAAATAAATAAATAAAAAATAAATAAAAAAAAAATAAAAATAGCCTTAAGGATAAGAAATGCAATGGTGGTAAGACTAAATGTTACAAAGTGAAGAATCATAAACCTCCTTCCCCTGGACCCTACATGTCTCAAAGTTTGGGGATGAGAAAAGTTAGTTTGTTAAATCGTTGACTAATGTTCAAAAATGTATTTAAACAAGAGATATGCTAAATGCAACAACTGGGTTTTTGTCAAAAGAAGTGTCCAAAACTGTTTCTATCAATCCTGGAATCCCAAACAAGGCATTACAACAAGAATTGCAAAGGAAGTTCCAAATAAACATCTCAGATATAGGGCAAAGGAAATTGGTTTGGAAAAGAGGAAAGGTGATTATCATCAACAGTACGCCCTCCTTAGAGATTATGCTATGGAGCTCAAAGATAAAAACAAAGACACAACATTCAAGATCCAAGTGGATACCAACATAGATCTAACTCTTAATTCAAGGGTTTTCAAAATAATCTATGTGTGTCTTGGTGCTTAAAGGCTGGATACAGAGCTACAAAAAGAGAGATATTGAGGTTGATGGTGCTTTCATAAAAGGATCATATATCGGGTAAACTTTGACGGCTGTTGGTATTGATAGTAAGAATGGTATCTACCCTTTTGCATATACTATTGTTGAGGCTGAGTGTAAGAGTTCTTGGTTGTGGTTCCTTTCAAATCTTGGTGATGACCTTGATTTACAGCCAAACTATAACTACACTTTCCTTTCAGATAGACGGAAGGTAGAATCAGTTCCATTTAAATTGTTTTATCAAATTCATTACAATTAAGCATTATTCTAATCAACTATGTGTTACTTGTAATATGGTATTATACCAGCTATATCACAACGTTTTCCTGCTGTTGAACACAGATTATGTGTTAGACACATCTATGACAACACGAAGCATATATACATAGGAAGAATATACAAGGATCATCTGTGGAAGTGTGCAACAACACCAACTGGCTTAATTTCAACAAATAATGGAGGAACTAAAAGCCTTCGACCCTAAAGCTCATGATTGTTTACAAAAGATACTACTAGAATCTTGGTCAGTGTCTCATTTTCAGGTATAAAGTTTTTTATAATTGCTATCCTTATATTTTATAGAATGTAGGTTAAAAGTATTGCAATATTAGGCTTGTTTTACTTGAAATTTAAAGACTTTTTTTATTGATATATCTTTATAACAATAATTACTAAATTTTGACATATTACTAGAAACACAAGAACTTGATTTAAAAATTTTAGTATTTTTTTATCAAATCATACGCAAGTGAAAAACATTGCAATATTACGCTCATTTCATTCGAAACTGAAAGATGTTTTTATTGAAGCTTTTTTATTAAGAAAATTGCTGATATTTATTAGATATCTGATAAATAAAGTTTGTAGATACTTGATAATAAAGTTTGTTATGTAAGATGGAATTGTAATAAAGTAGTTCCATTAGTTTTTACATAGCTTAGGGTTGTGTTTTAGAATTTTTTATTAAATTTATATTTAAACAAACTTTAGCGTAATTTTTAAAGTTATTAGATAGTTTAACGACGTGTTTTAAAATTCTTCCTATTTTGGGAAAAAACATTTATTTGTACAAATAAAGTTCAGTATTTTTTAAAAGCGTCCGTAAGTCAAAAGTATTACAATATTTTGCTCAGTTTGTTCGTAATTTAGAGACGTTATCGGTAATTTTTTTTAAAAGATATCGCTAGATATTTGTTAAACAAAGTTTGTTATGTAAAAAACTATAAATAGCTAAAAATACAGGTAGTGTTTGGGGGTGTTTTGATTTATTTATTTATTTATTTATTTTATTTTTTAATTTTTCGCTAAACAGCGATCGTCCCCAACGACAACTGTATATCTTTACTACTTATAAAGGGTGCATGTTATTTATTGAAATTTTGAATTCCTTAAAACTTAATGGACCTTGACTAATTACCATATAAACACATATTACCATAGATTGATCTAATACTTCAACTTATATTCAAACTACCTAAACATATTCATTACTATAATGCAATAAATCACAATATCATAAACGTCAATATTTTTAGGTGAAAATCAACCTTTTGGTCCGTTAGTGAATATGTTCAAAATTTTCAAGTAATGCAGCGTAATTGTAATTATGGCACAGGGCCTCCGAAATCAACAGGACGACCCTGATCAAGGGTCACACCAGAACTACAAGTTTGCAAGTATAATTATTTGTCGCTATACACTGCCGCTTTGCGTGGGTATTCATCTGGTATATACAATGACCATTAACAAACGTTTTTTGAAAGTTTGAATTAAGGGTTGAAGTAGTATAAAGAGAAGATAGTGGTAGGGTTTTGGTAACTTTCTTATATCTTCTTTTTGTCTCATACTTTTCATTGGTTTTGTTCCTGTTTGTTTAATCGTTTAGTTATGATTTTTCTTGAGTGTTGAGTGTTTGATGTTATGAGGTGATTGCATCCTTTAAAGGAGACAATCTTATTTATGTTGTATGTTGGTTTGCACCCGTTTGGGGATAACCGCTTGATAAGTTTTTTTAAGTAATAATAAAGGGTGGTTGGTTGGGTTACACTTGATTGTTTATCTTTGATAGGATTTCCGACATCTTGTCAGAAAAATGGTTTTCTTGATAGACGGATAGATCGGTTGATTGGTGGTGATGTTCCAATGATTCAATTGGAATTAGTCCATCTTGGGATAGATGTCTTGATTATATGTGTTAGTTAAAGTTTTGACCGATTAGGGCTTTAAGTTTCTTGAAACCTTAATTATGATATTTGGGGGTTTCGTAATTAATAGGCTTCTTGGTTCAATTTGGCTTGATCTTGGTCACAATTGCTCTTGACTAAGTAAATCAGGAGCAGCTGTGGTGTTTGTTAAATCTTCCGTTGTATAAAAGTTCTGTAACTCTTCTTTTTTCTTTTAAATCGTCTGAATAGATAGGTTAATCACTTTAAGGGGGAGATAGGTTAATCACTTTAAGGGTTGCAATTAATCTTGACCTATTTCTGTGAGAAGCAAGGAAACCCACTCTGCTTCAGTCTTATGGTTGATTTTCTGTTTTAGCAAGAATTGGGTGTTTGTGTGAGTTCTTTATTGATTATCTGTTTGTGGAGTATTATTTTTCTGTATTTGTCTGATTCTTTAGTTATTTGTTGTTCTTGTTTGTCTGTGATTCTTGAATCTTATTGATTATTTGTTTGTTGGTTATTTGTCTTGTTGTTGTTTTGTGGATTATCTACTTTGCTTTTGTTCGTTCATATTTTGAGTTATCATGACTGAACTTGTTTTGACTAATAATCTGATTTTGGTAATCTTTTACATTTGCATTCTAATAATTCATCTTCTACTACTTTACTTCCGTTTAAAAATGTTGGGACTAGGAATTATAGAATATGGGCTGGTGTTTTGAAACTTGCTTTACAGGCTAGGAATAAGTTTCTTTTGTTGATGGTACTTGTTCGAAATCTACTTTTGCTCATAGTGCTCAATTATCTACTCAATGGATAGATGTAATACCGTGGTTCTTACTTGGATAATAAGTTATGTGTCTCAAGATGTTTAGATGTGTCTTGTTTGCTATGTTTATGTTGCCTATGTGTTGAAAGAATTGAAAGAAACTTATGCTAAAGTTGATCGATCAATAATATATAACTTGTTACAAAAGATATATTCAATAAAACAAGATGGTAGTTCTGTTGCAGATTATAATAATAGACTTAACTCTATTTGGAGATAATGTGATACGCTGACCAAACGGCCTCTTGTACTTGTGATGCTAACAAAGAGTTGTTGTTACATAACCAATTAATGAAACTGATGCAGTTTATAATGGACTTGATGATTGTTATCAATCTATTAAATGTACTCTTCTAACCAGGGACTCACTCTCTGAGTTGATTGATGCATATACAACTGTGTAGAGAGAGGAGTCCCATAAGGGAGTTTTTGAGTCTTTTAGTGTGTGCTATTTTTTTTTTTTTTTTTTGTTGTAGAATCTTTTGATAGAAAAATGTTATGACCATCTGGTTTTAAGAGAATTTATAATCCAAATAAATGGTCTAGTTACAAGCAAAATTTTAATATGATTGTGGATGTTAAAAAGAATGATAAACAACAATCATCTACTATTTTATTTTTATTTTACCTCAAATCAAATGATAAAGCTATTAAGTTTGATTAATGAAGAACTTTTTTTGGAAGCTTTCATGCGAATATACTTCATTTTTTTAAAGAAAATGTTATGTTCAATATAAAAATTTTCAAGAATTTTCTATGCCAACTCCATTTACAACTTAAATCTAATAAAGTGTTTTTATGTGTATGTCATATGATCATATTTTTATTTTCAATGCTTTGATTAGAAGCAACCGTGTCATGCAATTAAAAATGAAGAAGTGCTTTGCATTTTCAAGAAAGAAAACAGCATGCTGCTTTCGCATGCTTGTAATTGTCTTGGTATATTAGCATCGAGCACCCAATCTGTACCTTCATATGTTATTTTTAATTTTTACTTTTTGTTACTGTATTCTTTTCCTTCATAAAACTAGACATATCGAGCAATACGAGATAGAAGAGTCATCTTTCATCACTCGTAAATAAGCACAACTTACTATTCTACCTTCTAAGATGACCTCGTCACCACACATGCTGCTGCAATGTGATTTATAGTACTGTACGTATCTTTTTAAGCATTTGAAGTTTTGTAATAATCAATCACTCTATTTGCGAAAACTGCTCACAATTTTTTATTATTTTTAGTTTGAATGTAGATATCTTGTTTATAATCTACGGGCAAGGTATATGTGTTTTGGTATGTAAATAGCACTAATAGCAACTTATATGTGGCTGTTAAAAAAAAATTGCTAACAACCATTAATATTAAGTAGGGCTGTAAACGAACCGGAAACACGAATGAAGTCTTATTCATGTTCGTTCATTTAATTTTAACCGGACAAATAAACGGACACGAACGCTTAAACGGACGAATTTTCTTGTTCATGTTCGTTTATTAAGAAAATGGGTTGTTCATGTTCGTTTATTACGACACTAAACGAACGCTAAACGAATATAAACGATCGAACATAAATGAAAATAGACAAACAAACATAACTCATTAAATTATGCACAATATATTGTTTTGTAAGTGTTGTTTTGTTTAAACAAAATCAATTTTAGAATTATACTATTAAAAGATATGATATACAGACATAAATAAACAAATGAACATAAACAAACGTTAACGAACGCATAATCGGACTGAATGAACGGACACGACGTTTGTTCATGTTCGTTCATTTAACTAAACGAACGTAAAATATTGTTCACGTTCGTTCATTTAATAAATAAACGAACATAAACGAACTTTTTACCGAACGGTTCATGAAATGTTCACTGAACGTTTAGTTCGTTTACGGCCCTAATTGTTATCTAATTGCTTTATACATCTTTAACATTTGCTACGTGCCATAATGGCCTCTTCCCATTCATTTAAAACATCCATTACATTTTTACATTTTGGTGAAGTCCATGGACAACTTAACGATGTACCACTATACTTTAATCCAGACATGTACACTTGTTACATGCAGTTTTTAGAGTTTATATAAATTTTTATTTACAACATCACTATAAGATTATCCAAAAACAAGCACAATTTGGTCACTAATGGAATTAAAAGTGTAAAGCACATTCAAATGGCCAATACTTAGTTAATGGGCTTAATTTTAAAAGCCACAAAGGTGAGAGCCCACAAACTAATACATCTAAGCATACAAAGGTATAAGGGCGTTAAAGCCTGCCCAAAGGTTAGATGGAGCTATCGACCCTCGAGCATAAGCCTAACAAAACTAACTGAAATCGGGGTGGTTATCGGTTCGGCTAGACTTGATCGGTTCAGTTAATTTGGCGTTTTATTTTATTTATTTATTTTTTTATTATTATTATTATAATTTTTTTGGTTGGAACCGAAAACGGAATATGAATTCGGTTTGGCTTTCAGGTTAACCCGAATTACATATCTTATATTTTTTTTTTCTAATCGTTTAATTATATAGATTTTTAGCACCAAAAAATAAAATAAAATTTAAGCTTGAAAAATGTTATATTTATATTAGAAAAGAATTTTAATGGTTCTTTATTATTTTTAAAATTATTATATAAAATATATATATATTTATGTGAATTCGATTTTTTTTTTTTTTTTTTTGGACGGCAAAAGATATATATAAAAAAAAACTTCTAGCAAGAAGCTAGAATAATAATTACAACGGTTTTCTTAGCCAATCATGCCAAGCTAAACGATTAGAACTTCTATTATTTAGTTCAATTTGATTTTTGTTTTGCCAAAACCATATCCAAACCGAAAACCGAATATTAACTTTGGTTCGGCTCGGTTCGATTTTGGAAAATTCGGTTCGGTTACTAATTAGTTCAATTTATTTGATTCGGTTAGGTTTAGGTTTTCAGCTCCTATTGGTATTACCTAGAGTTGGCAAAACGGGCGGTCCGAGCGGGCGCTAAACGGGCTATGGGCTAAACGGGCACGGGCTAAACGGGCGCGGGCCAAACTGGCGCATGTTATATGAATCGCTTTATAAAAGACCTGAATATATATATATATATATATATATATATATATATATATATATATATATATATATATATATATATATATATTCCTCAAACGTAACACCTCATTTATGTTTAAGTAACTAAATATACTATATTCATAAGTTTTTCATTAAAAACAATTTAATTTTCTCTAATTGAGAAAAAAACATGTGCCCATTATGCCCATTTAACTTCTAAATGGGCAATATATGCCCATT
>LBNU01037213.1:155123-167554 GCA_014162995.1 Artemisia annua | reverse complement strand
CAGCTGGAAAAAGTGACGAAAGCTGAACTTAGGCGAATCAACAAGGATGCTCGTGACTTTCTAAAGGCACGATCAGGAAACAAAATAGAGCTGGACTACCATTTGCAGAACATTGCATCAGCTTTATCAGACTCCTTTGATTGGCTTAATCCGGAAAGCAACTTCGATGCCCATGGAAAACACAACGAACTGTACTTCACCGACTGGACAAAACCTTTACCTCTTCAAGGCTTTGCTGACAAGCCTAGAATTCCATATCGGTTCTTCTTCAACTATGATCTCCGCTACCTGCAACACGACATCACAACTTCCAAAGATCGCTACAAGTATTCATTAAAGATTTCAGTACCAGCTGCTCGTTATGAGGTTCCAACCATCGAAGAAACCGCTCCTATTTTCAGCAACTCTATTGTGGAATACAACAGAGACGCTTTGTTTGGAATTCAGAACTGGTCAGAACAACGAAAGCTCGGCTACACTCACAGACGTGAACGCACATCCGGTGATGTGAAGAACAAAGGCCGAATCGTCGCAATCATGCCTGGAAGATAGACGGTTTGATTATGTCTACATGAAGGAAATAGTGGTTAAGAGGCAAGACGAACAGCTCTACAAGTTTTGTGAATCCGATTTCCCACATCTTTATCTAGATGACGTAGAAGATATGTATCTGGAGAAAGTTCAAGGAAGAATGAGGGGCTTTCCAACGTCAACTCAGTACAACTTCATCTCTTCCTTGCTCATGTACATCAGACAACTGATCATCCGTGAACGTGTAAAAGATCTACAGTTAGGTGTTGAAAGCTACCAGAATCATCTCAACTTGACCAAACCACAACTCATGATCGAAGAACTACATGACGCATCTCAACTAATGATTCTCCAAAAACCAAAGTTCGGGGTTACCTACCTCAACTCAAAGAATCAGCTACGGTTCATGCGGTTCGACGAGCTTCATAAGTTCTGTGATGCTACCTTGCAAAGAGTTCGTGATGGTCTAGTGGGGAGATTGACGGACGATCTGAACAAAGTAAAAGAAGGAAAGAATACCCGTTGGAATTCTAGCACAAGAAGAATGGTAAAGAACTTCATCCATGCCATTGAAGAAAGGCTCAACCGGAGGGAACAGATCAGGAGGCTGGAAAGTTATATCGGGGTTCGTCCATCGTTTCCTATCCTGCGATTTCAAAGGCCCAATGCAAAGTTCACCGACTTCAATGCTTTGACTCCATCTCAGACTTAAGCTTTTGGTATAACCTTTCATTATTTCCAATTCATTCTTGATTATTGTGAATTATTAAGGCTTGTGTACACATAACAGTGCACAACCCATACCTTGTAAAGAAAGGACGCTGTAGTACGCTTCAGTGCTACAATCCTAAGATAAGGAGCGAAGGCTTCTTACTTTTGAGTAGAATTTATTAAACTTTTCATATTTTCACAATTCTACTCAAAAGACAAGTATTTCACCTCAATGAGTATCCACAAGTTGAGAGGGAGTACTTGTACCAAAACATCGTTATTAAAATCTCAAATCTTTGATGATAACTCCCCAAAAGACTCAAAAAGCATATTTTAATCAAAATCGTTTGCAAAAACAACATTTGATATGCTATTTTTGAGGGGGAGAAGAAGAAAATGATTAAAAATATGATGTGGCAATATTGTATCTCACTCGAGCTCGACTCAGAATTGACCCAAGAATTGACGAAACAAAAACCGTTAGTATTCGAAAGGATTTATCCGAGTAGATTGTACCGTTTCGAGAAACTCTTTCTAGACGTTACTTTGACGGGTCTAACTTCCTTTATGGAATGTTTACAACTTCAAGGTAGTTATTAGGGCTAGTTGTCACCTAAAAACTAACAATGCATCCCTTTAACTAAGCAACGTAACCGTGTCCCTCGGGTACATGTCTATTAAGAGTGGATCAATTCTAAAGTGCTAACTTCTCCCGCATGTGTTATTTTCCGCAAAATATTCATAAGCACATGTGGAGGGGGAGTATTTCATAAGAAAATAAAACCCTCAAAGTGTTATAAAATTTTTTTATTCACAAACACTTTGAGAGATTTTCAAATGAATGGTTTCAAAAGGCATCACTAGGATAGTCATGGAGTTATAAGGTGACTAAGGTTAGGAATAACCGTCCTATGATCCGCCTAAACCGGAGGGATCTACCCAAGGACATCACCAATAGTTAGTATTTAGAAGTCCTTAGGTATGATTCGAAAAAGGAGTAATGAATGAAACGGAGAAAGAAGGGGTTGAAGAATTAAAAAGAAACGTTATGAAAAGGGTGAAAAGAAATGAGCCCTCCAAATTATTCAACCTTAGGGCAGACACCGGGTTCAATTCATATGCTACTGGTTGTTGCTAAGGCGACACCGGTATTGAAGATAAAAGACGTCATGGACCCAGTGACGCATGCACCTTAACCTTCTAGCCACTCGGGTATCTCTCAAAAGATACTTGTTTCATTCTCACGGGGAACCGTTGTAATCTATCGACCTTCTATTTAGAGTTGGTTGATATTGAAACAGGAGACCCTGCCCCAATCTCCGCATAGGAAACCATAAGTTGCACTAATTGAGTCTAGAGCCACGAGATACATCAAAGATCTCTTAGGTACACTTAGTAATCTTACATTGGTTGTTCTACATCAATGGACACCAATTGTAAATTATCGAGTCCTTCGCAGATCTTAGCAATCTGCCTAGAACGTTCATGAGGGATTTACTTAGGTATTTCTCGAATGATTGAACGGAAATCCTGCCAGGGTCAACATCAAACAGCCCTGACAGCAGGTCACTTCGGTAATTCCTCGTGGGTTACGCTTAGTGTTTATGATGGCTTCAAACGGTCTTCAGTCGTGGGGTGATCTCCAGCGACTCACCTAATCGTGGGTGTACTTAGTTGTGCCCGTGTAAGCTCCTTAGGGGGTATCCGATTAGGAACGGCCTTGGCGCGAATTAGAAGGAGTCTTCACAATATGCTGTTGATGAATTCTAGTTCAAACCTGTAAGTACCAGTTGTATTTTTGCTAACTGTCTTATTTCAGGTACAAATGCCATTTTGAACACCAACTTCCACATGCTCATACATACATCTCAATGCCAAAGAAAGCTCGATGCAACATCACAGCCTAAAGAAAAGATTCTACGACAACAATCATGAATCTTCAACAACAGTGACAAAGAGCTAAGAATGCATAAATACAACACAGTCAAAGATGTATGAGCATGTCGGAACGGAGCGAATCCATTGGAGATACCGAAAGTAACGTATGGCGAATTACAACATCATTTATCATTCTTCACATCAACAAAGACAAAGAACAAAGAACGATGAAAAACTTATGCTACAATCATTTTGAAGACGTCTAAAGCTACAAATGTCAACAGTTAAATTCCAAAGACAAAGACGTCAAGCAACCTCGATGACCGTGATGAACTTCTATCCTTCAACAATCCTTCATGACCGATCCTTAGGGGGAGATTGTTAGGATCATAGTTTTCAACTATTCAGTCAAGTCTCGGTCATTTCAGTAAATGTAATAGGTAGCTAGAATTATCACTTTTATCTTAATTATGTTAGTTACTCGTATGGTTAATGTTTTGTCTAATAAGATGTCAAATGGGCCTTGAAAGCCCACGAATTAGAAGATAGGGAAGGAAGGGAGTGTTGCCCTATCCCTCTCCTATAAATAGGACATCATGTATCTCATTACATTTGTTAGTTAATTTCATATCTAAAGGAAACTCTTGTTCTTTCATCTTTCATATTGATCTTAATCAACCAAGTCTATTTCTCATCTCATTTCTCTCATTTGAATACTTGTGTTTACTAATATGGTGACCTAACAGCTATTTATTTAAGGCTGGTACATTTAGTCACGTAAAAATGTCACCGTGTGACCGTTCAAAAACGACCATGTGTGACGAAAGGTCATTTTTGGCGTAGTGAATGGAGACTGATTCAAAACATTGATATCGTTGTTTGCACCGGGAGGACCAAAAAACGAATGCCAAATCCACAAA
This sequence comes from Artemisia annua, assembly GCA_014162995.1. NCBI lineage: Eukaryota > Viridiplantae > Streptophyta > Magnoliopsida > Asterales > Asteraceae > Artemisia > Artemisia annua. The sequence goes on along the minus strand of LBNU01037213.1, from coordinate 163,514 downwards.
TCGTTTGAAGCGACGACTTCAAGCATAATAGTAGGGTATTGGTGATTACCTCGCTTATATTGGCCTTTCAAATGTCTAGGACAATTACGCCAAACGAAATGTGTACAATCAATGCTACCAAACATTCCAGGAATGTGATGTTTTTCTTCATGTGCCTCGAATAAGCATGCAACGTCATGGGATGTCGGCCTACGTAAGAACTCTCGACCATATAATTCAATAATCGCATGGCAAAAATGATCAAGGCATTCTCCTATAAGAAAAAATATAACAAAAACTTTAAAAAAATAATAACGATAACTTTTAAAAAACAAATATAACGACATGTTTTTAAATACAAATAAATAACAAAAACTTAAAAAAAACAATAACGATAACTTTAAAAAAATAAATATAACGACATGTTTAAAAAAAATAACCTGATGTTCTTCGGGCCATATTTAAATAGTCATCAAATCTATCCGGAGGTTCACCCGTAGCGAGTTGCCGAATGGCCGACGTGCATTTTTGTAACGCCGTGAAACTTTTTTTTCCCCTCGCATCATAGCCCTCTTGAAACCATTCGAATCTTGCTTCGACATCACCAACAATTCTTAAAAACAAGCTTTTATTCATACGAAACCTATCACGAAAAACATGATCGGCAAACTTTGGTCGTTCTACAAAATAATCATTCATAAGGGTTTGTAAAGCTTTTTCACGAAAACGGGTTACAGACTCCCGAGTTTCGGTAGAGCTTGTCGTGTCTTCAATTGAATCGTACACGGCTAAAAAGGTTGATAGGGTACTACCGGATAACCATAGTTCGGACGATTCCTCCGGAATAAATATCGAGTCGGACGAAGAAGAAGAGGATGAAACCATTGTAAAAATATGTGAATTGTTTGTGTTAATAAATTTTATTGTAAGTGATTTTTAAGGATAGATTTGGTTTAGTATATATAGGAGGATTTTTTTCCCCTAACTAAAACGTCTCTTTCCAATGTTCATATTGCTCCAACGTCTAGTTCCAACGGCTCTTTCTCCTCCAAACCATGGAATCATGTTTTGCCGCTCAACCATACCGCCGAGCCAAACCGCCTATGTGGCGGCCCAAACCGCTGCCATTGCCACCACCCTTAGTGTCATAAATTTCGAAAAGAGGATGAATTCATTTTCATAGAATAACTCGACCAAAATCTTAGATATTCAAATTATAACGACATACTAATTAGTGCTACGACCTCTTTTGACACATTACGAGGACTTTTTTTTGGGTAAAGGAATTTACCCCCCCCCCCCCCAAAAAAAATAAAATAAGGAACAATAAAGTTGAAAAGAGTTCACCAAGACCACAAAAAGTGTAGATAAACAGTACAATATATTATGCATAATTTAATAAAGTTTATGTTTGTTTTTCTATGATCATTTATGTTTGTTTAGGGTTTGTTTAGTGTCTTAATGAACGAGCATGAACAACTCACTTTCTTAATAAACGAACATGAACAAGAAAATTCACACGTTTAAGCGTTCGTGTCCGTTTATTTTTCGCGTTAAAATTAAACGAACGAACATGAACATAATATGTTTCATTTAACAATTAAACAAATAACTCTATATGAGATATTTTCATGAGAAAGAATGCGATACAATAGAATTTCATTGTTCCCGTATCCAATAATGAAAACCCTAAAGGTATAGATACATGTTACATGAGATACATGGGCTACACCCAGTAGCGACTAAATACATGGGTATAATGCTAATGATAAATACTACTAACAATCCCCACAGTTGGAGCGGGGTAAGGGCAAACGTTCAGACTCGAGCGGAAATTATGAAACAAAGCATAAGGTAAGATTTTGGTGATCAATTCTGCAAAATGATGGCGGGAAGGGACACGTAGGACATGAACATGGCCTGATGCGACCTGGTAGCAAATAAAATGTATGTCAATCTCGATGTGCTTCATGTGTTGATGTTGCACAGGATTGAAATAGAGATACACGACACCAGGGACGAAGCCAGGATTTTTGAGTCGGGTAGGCCAAAACAAAACAGATTTAGATGTCGAAGAAAACAAATGTAGAAGTTTTAAGAGTCATACAATTAAGGATTTCATTTCAACCGCACACAACACTCTTTAAAATGACCAAAATCATCTAAAACACTATATAAACGAAGGTCTCTACAATATATCCATTTCAATATCTTTTTATACTAAAGGCATTGAAAATCTGTCATCCGTAAACCATGGTTTCAGTTTTGGATCATTCAATTGGATGGAAACATTTTTTAATCTATTTGGATTGGCCCTTTTTGTTTTAACTTTGGGTGGGCTGAGTAAGATTTTGTATAGAAAATACATTGTATAATAGGCATACCACAGTTACTTATTAAAATAATAGGGTTGGCCATGACCCATCCTAGCCATATATTGGCTCCGTCCCTGCACGACACTAACATTATCTAAACGTGAAGCAAGGGTATCTGTTTTTCGAAAATAAGCATCGACGGTTAGGTCTCCAATATCCAAGCTAAGATTTTCAAGTCCTTGTTGTCATTGATTTTTTTTCCAAAGTGTCCCAATTGTCCTTGGTACTAGTAGGTTTGGTTTTAAGGACGCGTTTGAGGAGGGATTTGGAGATTGTAGTAAGGATCCAAGATTGAATGATGGAATCCACGGTTAACCATTGATCAGTCGGAGGTGGGGGGTGTACTGGTCGACGGGGGTGTTTAGAGAAACTCAAGGTCTCAACTTCTAAGATGAATCTTAAATAGGGCACTCCAATTCGAATAGTTGAGTTTGTTGGCATCGAGCGTGACTGCCATAAGGTTTTTGAAGTTGTGGATGGTGAAAACCTTTGCATACTTGGATGGAGTGGGAGTATCATTATCCATGTTGAAGGGGTTAAGTTGAGGTAGGACACGACATGGATTATGGCGGTGGATTGGGGGCATATTTTTGTTTTAGGGTTTTTCTAGTATGGAAGGTATAATTCCTGGGAAAAAGTTATAACTAAAATTAGTCGTGTGATTCTTAGAAGAATGATTGATGTGTCTAATAACCATGTTTACTTATATCTTAATGATTTGATTGGTTGATTTGAAAAAATGATTTGTGAGAACTTTGGGGGAAAAAATACATATTACACATTTCAAATGGTTTATAGATTAGGCATTTATTTAGACTTCATTTTAGGTCTAAATAGAACTACTGGTTCTGGGTGGCAAATCTTTTGAAACTCATAAGAGCATGCAAGTAAAAGAACAATTAAAAACAATATTGAAAACGAAATGTAATAATAAGGGGCAAAACTGAAATATGTTGAAACAAAATATATGCCATTGCTGGTTCTGGGTGGCAAATTTCCAAATAACTCGTCAAGATTCCAGTTGGAGTCATTCATACACTGAAAATTACCTTTTCTTTCTCATAACATAATTAAACATGAAAACTAAGAACTAGAGCAGTTAATTATAGAGAATCAATACTCCTATGTATTACAAAATCAATGAATATGAACGTATACAAAATTCCTCCAATTTACATAGCCGAAGAAAAAATAATCTCTCTAGTATTGAAACTCATATTCTTCTGAAACCGGGTACTTTTCGCAGATTCTTGAAACATCGATGAGACATTCGAACCATATCCGTTATCAACAACGTCGTTAGAAGGAGGATGATAGTACATACGAGCAGTTTGAGGACAATGAGAATGAAATCTAGCAACCATTCTCACTCCTAAATCCAATATCTCTACGTATTTGCCCATCAAAATGGTCTAAACTCTAAAACTTGTATGGAGAAATGATTTTCTGATGTGTGAAAATTGTGTAAATGCATGTGTGTGTGATATTTGGTTTAAAAGATGTGCGGGCATTATATAGGTGTGTGAATTGGACCCTTTCCCGGTTATACTTTTCCTTTGACTAAACGTTTTCCTGTCTTTATGTTTCTACTTTCTAGTTGGGTTCTTTTTTGTCAACTTCACCTGCAAGTTGTCAAGTTGACACCTTTTAGTTTTATTGTTTATTTTGTTTGTCTTTCGCTTAAATCTTGAATAAAGAAAAAACTTTCGGTTGCTAAAGAAAGTATGTGCGGAAGCAATATGTAAGGATGACTTGCAAAACTAGCCTACCCTTGTTAACCAATCTGTTATCGTAACAAACTTGTTTGTGATTCGAAAAAGAGAAATGTTAGGGCTACAAATAAACTTTTACAAAAATATTAACAAACTGACGTGTCAGAGAGTGATTTGTTTAATTAGAGAGAGGAAAGAGAAACTGCCACAAAATACACCAATCACCCTCTGACATATCAGCTTATGGATGTTTTGTAAAAGTTTGTTTGTGGCTCTAGCATTCTTCTTCGAAAAAGACTAGTAAACCGTCAACTATACACACTTATTCCCGAGTTTTATTTTCGAGAGAAAGAAAAATGCAAAATAATAACAAAAAGTAAATCATGTTCCCAAATTATTTTAGGTGAGAAAAGATTAATAGAATACAGTTACGGAAAGATTGTTAAGTCTTCTACTCTTCTTTTCTAAAGTTCCCTTCTACAATAGGAAAATATGGAAGAAACGTAATTATAGAAAGCCATAAAAGTGTCTCCCTTTCTTGGCCCTCTTGCCCTTCCTTTATGGGGTTGTCGACTACGCCCTTCCTCTTCTCTCGGTACCTGGGTATCCACCATAAGCCTTTCCTCGTTTGAACCTCGCCCTTAATTTTAAAGCTAGATAATATGTCGGAAAATTTAGTGCACTTGAGGGATAAGTTCACACCTGGTAATGGGTTTGGAGGTACGGAGTGTACACCCATTTGGTCCATGAACACCCTGACTCTATTGTGGTTATACTAGTAGACTCTACTGCTCTGCTGCTAGACTCTACTTCTAGACTCTGCTGCTAGACTCTACTGCTCTGCTGCTAGACTCTACTGCTGACTCTGCTGCTGATTCAAAGTACTGCTGATTCAAAGTACTGCTGATGCAAAGTACTGATGATTCAAAGTGCTGCTCGTTTTAACCACTGAATCCTACTATTATGGAAAGTATTATGTTATAATTAATGGGCCGTTAATTATACATAATTCCATGGGCTAGGGTTTGAGTAAACTCTATTATAAATAGAGGTCACAACATTCTGCATGAATACGATCAACATAAACCCTAAACACTTGAATACACTTATGTTCTTGATTTGTGCCTAAAACAAGAACATCACTTGGTCTTATCCCATAGAGATATTCGTGTAACCCAGGCATAGGGTCGAATAGTTTCTATTGGAAAGTGATACCACGATTTCAAGTGAATATCCGGTACCTCATTGATTATCTTAACCCTAATCTGGGAACACAGTAACACCTAATAACCAACATAATATGTCTTAACTTAGAGCATCTACTATTGTGATTTCAAAAAAAAGGTTTAAAACACATGAAAAGGTTTTGTAATTTGTTTTAACTAGAGTGAGTTGATGTTTCATGTCCATATGGAATGAAGAGGTTTTGAAATCTTAAACTATTTCATAATTTAATGCATGTGTAATTATTAAGCATTTTATAAACTTGAAGAGGACAAGGTTTATACAATGCAAGATGTTATTACAAAATCGTCATTCTTTTCTTTGAAAACAACTCTTTAATGTTAATCTATACTATACATAAAGGAAAAAGCAAAAAATGAAAAGTGAAAAGTGAAAAGTTGTAGCTAAAAAATAAAATGTTGAAAATATATGTTTTAAAAAGAAAGTATTAATACACATAAAAAACCGGGTTGACTCGGGACGCTTTAAACCCGACGGGTTGATCCGGTTGACCCCTTTTTATTGACCCTACCCGTCGGGTTGACCCGGTTTAAATTGACCCATTTTAAACTGAAACGGTTCAACCGGTTGAACCACCCGAGTCGAACTGGGTTTCAAAACATTATATTTAATCTCAAAGAACCTTGATATATAGGCCTAATAAAGGGGCCTAATGGTGGACCTAAGGCTTTAAATACTTGTACAGTGCATGCACTGTACAAGTATTTAAAGCCTTAGGTCCACCATTAGGTCCCTTTATTAGGTCCACCAAACATATTCCAATCTCAAATCCTCAAACTTTTACTCCATCAGTCCCAAATTAAATGTCCACTTTTGACTTTTGGAGTCTTTTTTCTTCAACTTTGACCTTAAATATTTTTGTTTGTATTGTATAATGCTTGATGAAAATTATATCTAATGAAAATACATTTAAAACTCAGTTTATTCATATATTTTGCATCAAGTATTATATAACACACATAAAAATATTTAAAGTCAAATTTATAAAATAAGATTTTGAGAAGTTAAAGTAAACATTTAATATGTGACGGAAGGAATATTATTTTTCGTTTTTAACCCCACCATTAATAAGGAGGCCAGAGAGAAATTGTCAACATCATATATGCTGGTCCTTATTGTGGAAAAGTTCTAAATTACGCGTCACAATTCCAGTCTGGAGTTAGTCATATCTTGAAAATGGCTCCTCCATTTATTTCAAAACATTATTTGATGTTTTCTTCAACAAATATTTAATTTCATATTTGAAAAATAACAAGATTTTATTTGATATGATATAATTCAAATAAACGCTTCATTGAACGATTCAATAAATTATACTAGTAATTCATTTTAGGTTGGCTATATTCATATTTCTAAAAGTCAAAAGAAAAAAGGTCACATATAAAAGCCAGTGCTACAAAAAGTCAGTGACAAGACAATGGAACGTGTGTTAAGTTGGTGGGTAACAACCAATTTGTTGTGTTAATTGCAAGTATCTTACCGGGGATTCTACTAATCTGCTTTGTCTGATTTTATCATACGACGTATTAAATAATTATAATTTTAGTAAATAAGACATTTATGCGTATCGACTCCTCCAATGAAGTTAGGAAAATTTGCATTTCCCTAATCAAAGATACATTTATTTTTAAAACTAAAACACCAAATCACCTTTTTCGATTTTACCTATTTTCATACATATTTCTCACATATTTATCTTTTTATTTAATAGTCTATCACACACTCAACGTCACATAATCGGCTATATCTCCTTGCACACATCTCCATTCTTGTGTGAAATTGCACCGTCTTCATCGACGATTCATTCCGATCACGATGACACCGTCCACTTTCCTTCACTTCCGATTTTGACCGGAACAAAATCGAAGTTGATGCGATCCAGCTACGAAGTGATAAAGAAACAAAACCCGTTCTCACCCAACGGTTTCTATACTGCGACATCCTTCTGATGCGGCCGAAAATGCACTAATTTTCAGGGCATTTTAATAAATGTAGGTTGTGTGTGATTATGGACTTAAAAGTGAAGTTATGCTCAAATCAGCTTAAAAGATGGAAGAAATGAAGATTTAACGTACATTTTTCGGACGCAACCTCATACGCCGTCTGGCTTACACCCGACAGCCTCCTAAAAGGCGACGACCTTCAGACTTGGTCTGGTATAAAGCGACGACCATTTCAGAAAGTTGGTTGTTTTGCACAAAACGCCAGACGCCGTCACAAGCTTTCAAGACGTCGTTTGAAGATGAACACGATCGTCACACTCGAACACAACGCTGTCAGAGAAGATACCTAACACCATTTAGGCGCGGTTGTATGGACTGACATAAAACCCTAAACGGCATATGACGCCATCTAGGTAACCCCGACACTGTCTGAACCACCAATCTATATATATATGAGCCTAGGGTTTAAATTATTTTCATGCAAAATTCCGGAGTTCAAGCTTAGAGACGATTTTTCCAATCACTTGAAAGAGTTTTTCATACTTTTATTCAAGGTTGCAAAAATTGTGAATCGGTAGTCGGACGGTCGACCGCCTTGTAGCGATTAATCGGATTGGTATTTCGTGCAAGTTTTGGGTATTTCTGGAGACTAAACTAAAGATCTTAACAGATTCCAAGCCTCCCAAACCTCAATAAAAGGCTCCAATCTGATTGCGAGGTCCATTGTGCGTTATAAGTGAAATAAATGATCCCCAAATTAAGTAGAATCCCCAAATTAATATATATTTTTTTAAAATTAACCGATTCAGATGATTTGGCCAATTTTTGACCGATTTGGCCGAACTTTGACTGACTAGTGGCCGATTTTTTTACCAAACCGATTTTTCCCTCGATTTTCAAAAATCAACAGGGTAGAAGGCCGATTACCTAGTAATCACCGATTAGTCGGCCGAGTTTGCCGATTTTTACAACACTGCTTTTATTGCATTGTAATCAAGTGAAACATCATGTGATCATCCTGTTAACACTTGTATTCAATACAATATAAATATATATATATATATATATATATATATATATATATATATATATATATATATATATATATATATATATATATATATATATATATATATA
>LBNU01037213.1:105738-154904 GCA_014162995.1 Artemisia annua | reverse complement strand
AAAAAAAAAAAAAAAAAAAAAAAAAAAAATCCTCCGTTTTTTTTTTCCAATTTTTTAATATTTTTTTTCCTCAGTTACACTTTAGCCCCTTTTATCCGTTTTTTTTTTTTTTACGTTTTTTGTCCGTTTTTCTTATATTTTTTTCGTTTTTATAAGTTTTTATCGTTTTTATTCTTTTATGTCCGTCTTTATCCATTTTTATATGTATTTATCTATCTTTGTTCGTTTTCATCCGTTTTTATCCGTTTTTCTTACGTTTTTTTTTCAAAATTTTAAATATGTCGCAAAAAAATTTTATATAAAAAAATTTTATACAAAACCTTTTTATATAAATTTTTGCGACATATTGAAAATTTTGAAAAGAAAATTCACTTTTTTTTTTTTTTGAAAATTTTTTTTGGAATTTGTTTTTCCAAAAGAATTTTCAAATTTTTTCAAAAAATTATTTGCGGCACATTGATAAATTAAAATAAAAAATCAATTTGTTTTTGAAAATTTTTTTTTGCAATGAATTTTCAAATTTTTTTTTTTGTGTTTTGAAAAAAAAAATCAAAAATTTTCAATATGTCAAAAACGGATTAAAACGGACTAAAAAACGTTAGAAAAGCGGATAAAACATAAGAAAAACGGATAAAACGGACAAAAACGGATAAATACATATAAAAATGGACAAAAACGGATGAAAACGGACAAAAACGTAAAAATGGACAAAACGTAAGAAAAAATTACTTGACAAAACATTTTTATATAAAATACATTTTCGAAAAATAATTACTCGACGAAAAAAATATTAGAAAAACGGAGGATTTTTTTTTTCCAAAAAATTCGAAAAAAATAATTATTATAGGTTAAAGTATGGGTGCTGCAATGGTGGTTAACCAAAAGGGGCTAAAGTGTAACTTGCTAACGGAGTCTATTAACGCCAGTTAAGTCAAAGGACCAAAAGTGCACGTAACAGTGCAGTCAACGTACCATTTTTACAATTAATGAACAGCAAGGACGAAACGTGCAATTTGGCCAAACCACAAGGACGATTTTTGCAATTTTCTCAACTTCAAGTTTATAAAAGATTGAAATGTTTTATCTCTTAGAGCTCAAGGTGTAGTGACGAAACACCCCTCGCCGTTCCTACGTGTTCCCTTCGCCGAACTCGCCGCTGCACCGCCCCCCCCCCTCGCCGAGGCTCACCGTTTGGCACCTCTTCGTGGGCACGGCGAAGATAAAATCTGACAAAAAGCTGGGGAAGGGTACGTTTTTGGAGCATAAAAGTGAAGAAAACAACAAAGTCTCAAATTATGCNTTTTTTTTTTTTTTTTTTCAGATCTGTAATAAATTTGGGGTTTTTGTGTAAATAAAAGTGTGTGTGTGTGTGTGTGTGTGGTGAAGAAGAAGAAGAAGATACACATAGTAACCAAGTAGACAAAGTTACAACCATGGTTTAAATGTATGGTGATGTTGTGTTTTCAGATTTGGTTTAAAGAAGAAGAAGTAGACTTTTCAACCATGATTTAAAGAAGAAGTAGACTTTTTTTATAAAAAAAATGTTATTTATATTTATATTTTTAATGAAATGAATTTATTTTATTTGGAAATTTGAATGAAAAAATAAAGTTGTAAGTGGTGGGGCCCAAATGAAGAAATTGAGGTTAGTTGTTGGTGAGGAGGGGGTTAGTTGTGAAGAGGTGTTGGGGTGATGTGGCACCAGTGGGGCCCAAATGAAGAGGTGAAGCACTTCACTACACCTAGAGCTCTTACTAATATGGGTCGGGTTGTTAGTTTGTTACACTGTGCGGACAATCTTTATAGAGGAGTGAAAATAACGTGACAATCTCGATAGATGAGTGACATGAACCACTATTGATGCGCTAACATGTACACTAATCCAACTGTGGACGTATAGTCTGGAATGGGCCAGGCCCGGCAGACAGCAGCCCACTCTACGCCTAAACCCTAATCCATGTCCTACAAATATAGAGTTGGGATTTCCTTCACAATAGAACACAACAGGTTACTCTAAACCTAACTCTTGTATGCTATATCGCATCGATACTAACTTGACCGTCGGAGGTGGATCCCGGGGCTACGGCCTCGGGTCCACTCCTAACGGGTTCTCTTTGTTGACAGGTCTACTCAGGGCTCGAGAAGACGACGAACGGCCCAGGGAGAGTCGTCAAATCCAGCCCGCGCCAGATTATGCATCAATAGATTGGCGCCATCCGTGGGACCACGACAAGTTTCGTGCTCTCACATCACCGGAAAGCAACCATCGAGTTCAAAAGCAGGTATCTTTAAAACTATTTACTATTACGAGTAGTCCATTTATATGAGGGTCTATTATATTGGCGGTGGGTCAACATTAAATAATTCTGCAAAAAGATAAAGGGAATACGGCACTATTTTGTGAACAAATTAGGGAGAAAACGTCACATATTCAAACTGTTTCCTTCGACACAATATTCAGTTCATTCCATGTTGACTGATCCGAATGTAAAACCTTATCATGCATGCTTATACTGATACATATGCATACTTAAAGTTATCATACATATGTATGCTAATGCATGTATTCTTGCAATACTTTAATTGCATTAATAGTCGCTTATGATCACTAGCATGAATTATTTAATTGCAACCAGTGATCCTTTTTCTTTTGTACCGATTTGAACGTAATTCTTTTAGGGATTTAAATCGCATGAATTATCATACTTTATATATATATATATATATATATATATATATATATATATATATATATATATATATATATATATATATATATATATATATAAAAGGTATGTTATCTTTTAAATATTCATAAGATTTTATGTAAATCTTTTAACTTGGTAAACACGATTTTATCTATAGCCGCACTAAGTCCGCATGATCGGACCTACTTTATCTTTTAGCCGCGAATTAATTCGCGCACATAATGTTTTTACGGTTGGTATGCCTGTTCGCGCTTGTTTTCACGTTCGAACAACGCAGTCACGATAAATCTACCTGCGTTAGGCCGTGCGTTCGGACATGAGCGCACCACAATGCTAGTCAATCGCCATGAGCGCACTGGACAAAAGCCGTGGTCATGTTATGTACATCTGCGTCCCTGCCACAGAAGCACGTCTTCTGTCGCACCAAACGTTCGAGTCTATGCGGTCACGATACATCCATCTGTGTCTGTGCGTGCGATTGAATCTATTAGTCGCGGTCACGGTGCATCCAACCGGGTTTTTTTTTATATATATAATAAAAAAGAACAAAAAACAATTTTTTTATGTAGTTTGTCAAACCTCACGATAGGTGTAATTCGCACTACTACTTCTCTTATGTGTTAATTTCACATGCTATGTGCTATATATTGCTTCACGCTAACCTTTTGCTTCATTAGGTTTTATATGTTGCGATTCACGACATATACTTTTAGTATTTGCATTAAGTGTTTTTCAGGATTTGAATAACTAAGTTTAATGCTCCTACAAGAGTAGCACCATCAAACTTGGGGGGCTACCAGGGTATATAATACCACTATTTCCGTACGCGTCACTCAGGTATATTTGGAAGCAGATCGTACGTAAGAGGTATTGCAAGCCCGGTACAAAGACGGATTTAAATATTCGCACCATCTTGCCGCAGGGGAGACGTCCTCTGTCGGTTGTAAAGACGGATGTAAGGTCCGCACCTCCCTGTCGCGCACAGCGCGCACCTTTGCCACAGAAGCATGTCTTCTGTCGCACTTCCTTGTCGTGCACAGCGCGCACCTTTGCCACAGAAGCATGTCTTCTGTCGCACCATGCTGCATCGCTACTGGTACAAAAGGTACGCCCTTACCCAGGATGTAGCATACGAGATCCACCTTCACCATTGTGAGACTCTCACAATCGCAATGTCAGTGTTACCCCAACTATAGAACTACGTGTTCTTCTTACGGGGTCTTTACTGTCACACTGTGGCGGAAAACCTGACATATCCGCATTCCTCCCCGTCATGTAAGAACGGGTGTTACTCAGGATAGAACATGGTCACCACGGACGCGCCTACAAGGTCGCGCCTATAAGGACGCGCCATGCGCCAATGCGCACTGTCGCATTCGCGCTGCGCGGTAAAGTCCGTCCTATGCGCACACCTGAGTTGCGCACACATGGGCTATGCCGTCATGGTTGATTGGGCCTACGCGGCCATGAACAGAACTTAAGTCTAGCATAACATAGCCATGCACTATGTCACACTAGACTTGGGGGGCTTGTGGACGTATAGTCTGGAATGGGCCAGGCCCGGCAGACAGCGGCCCGCTCTACGCCTAAACCCTAATCCATGTCCTATAAATATAGGGTTGGGATTTCCTTCACAACAGAACACAACAAGTTACTCTAAACCTAACTCTTGTATGCTATATCGCATCGATACTAACTTGACCGTCGNCATAACATAGCCATGCACTATGTCACACTAGACTTGGGGGGCTTGTGGACGTATAGTCTGGAATGGGCCAGGCCCGGCAGACAGCGGCCCGCTCTACGCCTAAACCCTAATCCATGTCCTATAAATATAATTGGGATTTCCTTCACAACAGAACACAACAGGTTACTCTAAACCTAACTCTTGTATGCTATATCGCATCGATACTAACTTGACCGTCGGAGGTGGATCCCGGGGCTATGGCCTCGGGTCCACTCCTAACGGGTTCTCTTTGTTGACAGGTCTACTCAGGGCTCTAGAAGACGACGAACGGCCCAAGGAGAGTCGTCAAATCCAGCCCGCGCCAGATTATGCATCAACACCAACACTGTCAAATAAAACAGGCACGTGGACTCACAATTTAATTTGTTAAACCATAAATCATTGAGCATCGAAGTGAATGTCAATAAAAGTATTGTTCGTGTATATGTCCGGACGATGAACACCGGACGACGCTAAGCCGAACGGTACCAAGAAGATCTCCTGGCCTTATCCACGTGTATCCACGTGTAAAGGGTAATATTATAATCAAACACCTCGGGAAAGACCAAAAGCATCCTTTGACAGAAGGATGGTTATAAACCAGCGGTTAAAAGCAAGAACCAGGCATGCGCCGTATTCCCGGATTTTCACGGACAACTTCCTAGGTATGAACAGTAACCTAAAGATATGGCCTAGGAGTAGATCGGCGTCCCACACCCCCAGGGCAGTAGTGAACAGTGACTTGAGTAGTATAAATACTCAACCTCATTCAATGCAAAGCATCACACATTTATTGATACACTTTTATTCTCATCAATTATCTCACCTACCTTATTTTCTATAAACATATTCTCATCCTCACACCGGAGCTTGGTCTTGGAGTAAAATCCAAGGCGAGGCTAACGTGTGTTTCTTATTGTTTCAGGCTTGCTAGGCTTCGGACTTTGGCCGAGCGGACCTGGTACAAGATATTACATTAACAAATTGGCGCCATTCGTGGGACCCCAATTCCAATCTACCACAGGATAGAATGACCGGCCCCAGTCCTAGTACTCCCCCTACTCGCACAGATGGGGCGGAGGGCTCTGGAAAAAACACAACTGACGACCCTCAAAGCATCATAAAAGGGCATGTATCCTTCTTAAAGAACTTTTAAAACAGCAAGGTAACTGTGAGTTGATTAATCCCATGTTGTTGGACTTTGAGGAAGTCTTGACAGATTCGGAGAGCGAAGAGGAAGTTGAGGAGCAGCCGAAAGGCAAAGGAAAAGCATTAGTGGAAGATGACTTGGCGAAGCCGTTCAAAGAAATAGTGAAGTGCCCGTTTACTAGCAAGATTATAGAGTTCTCCGGAGCGAAACATAGGATGCCTTCGCACCTCAAATTGTATGATGGAACCACAAATCCTGATGATCACATCAACCGGTTCACTGGAGCAGGGAATCATGGAGATTGGCCGATGCCTGTTTGGTGTCGGATGTTCCAACAAACTTTAGACAGAAAGGCCAGGGGGTGGTTTGATAAGTTAACCCCCGGGAGCATTGACGGATGGGACGAGCTCCAAAGGAAGTTCCTCAGTCGTTCTGGGAACCTAAGGGCGTGTGCTAAGGATCCAACGGAGATTAACAAAATTCATCGGAGGGCAAATGAAAGTTTGCCGGACTTCAAGGAAAGATGGGTCAGTGAGGCAAATTTCTTTCCGGATGTACCAGAACTAATGCGTATCTCTTCCTTCATGGGTGGGCATCACTGTCCGGAGCTAGCCAAGAAGTTCTATAATAGCATCCCAAAGACGGAAGATGAAATGTTGAAACGAGTGGACGATTTCGTCCGGTCGGAAGAGGCATACCGGAGCACCGAGCTCCCAAAAGGGGAATTCGTCCGAAAGGACACAGCAAGTCAACACCCTCCAAAGCATGAACGGTATCACAAGAATCAATCTTCTGAAGAAAGGAGAAGAATCGGATCAAGGCATTTTCAGCGGCCTAAGGAGTACACCCCCTACGTGGCTCCCAGGTATGAACCATACAGACACAACGGGGGCGGGTGGAAAGATGGTCGGAATAAGCTAATACTAGATGCCCTGGTAAGCACCCCTAAAGAGATACTGGCTACTGAGCACCATTTAAGACTACCGCAACCTCCCCCACTCCCAGGTGCCCCTAGGAAAGAAAATCTGGAACGATACTGCAACTATCATGGTGAGAAGGGGCATTACACTAATGATTGCTATCAACTAAAAAAGCAATTAGAATTGGCTTTAGAATCGGGGAAGCTAAACCACCTGGTCAAGGATGTGCGACAGAGGGGAAAGGCTCAGAAAAACAACAGCCCGCAGAAAGCAAAGGTGATCAACATGGTTAGTTCAACCGGAGAAGACAGGAAAAGAAAGACTATGCTTACAGATGAGGCATGGCAGAACGTTCCAATCACTTTCCCGCCGGTAGGGGCCGGAGATCTATCGGAGGCAGCTATCGTGGTGGAAGCAGAGATAGAAGGATATTTGGTAAAGAGAATTCACGTGGATGAAGGAGCCTTAGTAGAAATCATGTATAAGCAATGCTTTGACAACTTCCATCCGTCAATCAGAGCACGGTAGGTGGAAACACACACCACCTTATCAGGTTTCTCAGGAGAACGGGTAAAGCCCTTGGGAAAGATAGAGTTCGAAGTATGCTTCGGAAGCGACGGTCTGTGCAGCAGAACCACTATGAAATTTATAGTTGTATCTGCATCCTCCCTGTACAACGTTATATTAGGAAGGAGCGGATTAAAAAAGTTGCGAGCCATTCCATCCACTATTCATTCAATGATGAAGTTCCCTACTCCAAGGGGAATAGCAACTTTACTAACCCAATCCATGTCAGTGTACGAATGCCGAACAGAAAAAAGGAGACAGGTGGAAGTGGACTCTAAAGAAAGCCAGAAAGAGATAGGGATGACTGAAGAGGTTCTAGTAAACCCGGCTTATCCGGATCAATTGGTTACCGTGGGACGAGGTTTAACTAAGGAAGGGTCCGAAGGGCTGAAATCTTTGCTCAAAAGAAGTCTGGATGTATTCGCGTGGGAACCACTGGACATGACTGGCATACCTAGGCGGATAATTGAGCACACCTTGAACACCAACCCAACCATTACACCTGTTAGCCAGAAGAGAAGAACCTTCTCAGCAGAGAAAAATCAGGCAGTAACGAAGGAGGTAGAAGAATGGTTGAAGACAGGGATAGTTCGGCCAGTGAGATACCCCACATGGATATCCAATCCAGTGCTAGTAAAAAAGGAGATGGAACCTGGAGGATGTGCATTGATTTCAAGAATCTCAACTCCGCATGTCCAAAGGATTATTATCCTCTCCCAGACATAGACTTGAAGATAGAATCAGTAATCGGGTCAAAGTTCAAATGTTTTTTGGATGCATACAAGGGGTACCATCAGGTGCAAATGTCCAGGGAAGACAAAGAAAAAACGGCCTTTTACACTGACCAAGGGACTTTTTGTTATACTAAGATGCCTTTCGGTCTGAAAAACGCGGGGGCAACCTATCAATGTTTAGTAGACTCAGCTTTCCAATCACAAATTGGGCGGAACATGGAGGCTTGCGTTGATGATATGGTAATAAAAAGTCCGACTGAAAAGGCGCTACTAGCAGATGTGGCCGAGACCTTCGATAACCTCCGCCGGATTAACATGAAACTAAACCCCAAAAAGTGTTCGTTCGCTGTGGAAGCAGGGAAGTTCCTAGGGTACATGATAACATCGGAAGGTATACGGGTGAACCCAGCTAAGACAAAGGCCGTTGTGAATATGGCGTCTGGTATGTGTTAATTCACATACCTTTTATTTACCAAATTAAGACCAAAACGACCAAAAACTAACCATAAATGCCAAAGATATTGTGTTTTTGCATTTGTGATTGTGCACGTACGGATATTTCAGAAACAGGTTCAAAATCACAAAACCCCGACAAAAACGAGCACGAGAATGGAAAGTGTCAAAAGCCGAAGCCGGGGAAGTCAAATAGTCAAAGTCAAGCTCACATAGTCAATCCAAGTCCCTCAAGATTCCAAGAATGACAAAAGAAGTCCCTGGTCAAAGTTTGATGAAATTGGCAACTTTGGTCCCTCCACTTTCAGAGATTGTCAAAATCAGTCCCTTGAAGATGTAATTGAAGAAAATGACAAATGAGACCTCAAAGAATCATGGAGTTGACAAAAATGGCCCTTGGAATGAAGATTCAAAAATTACAGCATTGATCCTTGGAGTTATCAGAATTACATAAATGGTCCTTTAAAGTTTATAAATACTAAATCCTAAGCCCCATACCAAATCCATAAAATCTGGTCCAATTAATACCCCTTATAACCCACCAGCCCAAAAACTCCCATAAGCCCACACCCTCTAAATAAAACCCACGAGCCCACACTCCTTCCTAGTCAAACCTACAACTTACCCCGGTCAAAATAAAATAAAAAAATAACACCGCGCCCTTTCTTACCCCATTTACCCAGTTTTCCCCCAAATCACATAAACCCTAAATTGCCCCAACCCTCAATTGACCAAAATGACTGCAATTAAGGGTAGATTCGTACAATTACATCACTTCTAGAAGCACTGACATGTGCAGAATGTGACAAAGTGGCAATCCGTGTGGGAGTGAGTGCTCAAATCATTGGGTGATCTAATCCAAGGGCTAAGAATGAAGGGATTGGAGGCCACGCCAATCTAAGGGCTAAAAACGAGATCAAACAAACACAAAGAGGTGTGGATTGCCAGCATGGACTGCTAGAAGCTTCACCCTAGCTCATACCCTCATTTGTATAAATAACCCCTCATTTCTCATAGAATGTGTGTAGGTTTTATGTAATGTTACTCTGTTAAATTTGATTTCTAAATTGTAATCTCAGAATTTTATTAATGAAATAATAGTTTACTCTTTTGTTCTTTAAGTTTTTCAAGTTTATTTTGAATCTCTCATTAGTTTAATCTTAGTACTATTAGCTTATTACTGTTTTATCAAAGATCTAGAGTTAAAGTTTATTAAATCTAATACAAGTTATTTCATAGTTGTTCATCTTATAATCAAAAAAACATAAAAAAAATCAGAAAAAACTCAAAAATTCCAAAAATAAATTTTAAATTCTAAACCAAGCTTCAACAAGCTGGTTTTTCTAATAGTAGAAGCTCATCTTAGCTGTCCATAGCTTCTGTGAGTTTTTGTAGAAAGTAAAAAAAAGATCAAATCTCTCAAATACTTGTTTGGTCAACAAAAGTCAACTGAGCTTGATTCATAGTGCAAATCTGTTATGGAGTGATATGTTAATCAAGATCTGGAAGTGATTAGCCTATCAAAAGATAGGCAAGCATAGTGAATCCCCTCAATTGGTGCTGAGGGGAATTTGCCTTTGTAAGTGTCCTTGAATTTTAAATTCCTCTAAAAAAAGTATAAGGTAATATAGATCTGTGTTTGTTTGTTTGTTTACTGATTATTTGTTGCTTATTCAGAGTAGTTGTAGCTTAATTTAGTAGTTTGCATTCTATTTGATCTCTATTGTTTCATTATTGCCTGATTTGCCAAGCTTGGATCATTTGATTGTTTGTTGTTTAGATCTGTTCAGTTGTGCTTATGACAGTCTCTTGCATCATATAATAAGCTTGTGAGTTGATTCCGTGGCATAAATCATCAAATTGTTTCATTAAAATTTCATAACAGTTTGTTAAGTAGTGTTTGGATCAGCTTTGTTCTCTGAGATATTAGGTGGTTTAGCTGTAATACTTAGTATCTTTAGGTCACATTTGGTCATAATAGAATAGTTATAACATAAAAATCAGTAGTTACTTTATAAAAGTCAAAATCAGTTGTTAGTTAATTTGTGTGAGCATAAGTATGTTAATGTTGCTGTCAAAGTAGAATTAGGTGCATTATAGATTAAGTTAGGTTAATTTGGTCTTTAATTAGTTTAACACTTCATCTGTAATCAGTTTTGATCAAAGGAGTTTCATAAAAGTCAAACATAGTATTGCACTAAAAAAGTCAAATCTGTCATGAACTGCTTGTTACCAGATTTTTTGTCTGCTGAACTTGGTCCAAATTAGAGTACAATTGGGTTAAAGAAATTGGGGCTTTTGGTACTTTTGTGATCTCAGCTAGGTAATTGAGCTTTTGCCCTCATAAGCTCACCCTTAGCAGCTCTTTAGGACTGCTTAATTAGTGCAATAAGTTGGCCTCAGAAAACTGTGAAGCTGATTTTTCAGTTTGAATGCATTTGGTGTAATTTGCTTGTGTTCTTGTATTCAGTGAATTCTTTGTGCTTAATTAGTTGTGTTTGAGCATTTCATTCAGTTTTTGAGCTTATTGGTTACCATTTGAGCTACTTGGCTTATTTGTGCTTATTTCTCATCTGATTTAAGTAGCATTGCATATTCAGAGTTTGATTTTGGTAAAATTGGAGTGTTACTGAGCTAATTTGAGTCTAAAGAACATTCTGTGAAAGTTTCAAAAGTTTTGGTCAAAGTGCTTATTAATAAGCACTTATTACAAACTGCTTTTTGACCCAATCAGCACTTAACTGCTTATTTTCCAAAATTTTCTTTTTCCAGTAGCTTTAGAATATAATTTTAGATTTTCCATAAAAATTTCAGAATTATTTGAATAGATTTGCTATTTTTTTTCCATTTTTCTTTATTTTTAAGTCATTGTTAATTCAAATTAAATCACAAAAAGACAAAAATAATTTTCAATTTTATTTTTAAAATTAGTTATTAGTTCAGCTAGATTTTTAAAAATTAAATTTGTAGATCAAATCTTTTATTTTCTAATTAGTTGAATTTTCTTTTATAAAACAAAAATACAAAAATAGTTTTTAATTCTTAAATAAAAATAAAAAGACAAAAATAATAATTTTCTTTTTCTGTAAAATTTCTTTTATCATTTTTAGTTTTTAAAAATTTTAATTGCACCCCTAGCATTAGATTTGCATTAATTTCACGTTTTTAGTTGTTACGTTACGTTTATTTCACGTTTATTAATTCGTAGTTACGTTTTTAGCTTACGTGTGCTTTGATTACGTGATTTGCTTTTCTAATTACTTGATTGTGTTTTATTTGCTTATCATTAGTGTAATTCTAATTTTTATCACTTTTACCATTTTTCACTACACGTTTTACGATCTGGAAATCGATATTCCATTTAGCCTTCACACGGACACGACCCGGGTAATTTCTTATTTGTTGAGAAATTATTTGGAAAAATACTATACTAAAACGATAACACCAGCGTCCCCCCAAACGTTGAGGGAGATGCAAAGTTTGGCAGGGAAGTTAGCCGCACAGAATCGTTTCTGGTCCAAATCCGCCGAGAAATCATTACCCTTCTTTGAAACACTCAAGAACATTACTAAAGAAAACAAAGAAGAATATCGCTGGACGGATGATGCAGAAAAAGCCTTTCAGGAACTCAAAAAGACTGTCATCAATCTACCTTCTCTAGCCACTCCTTTTCCAAAAGAAACATTATATGTTTACTTGGCCGCCGCCAAAGACGCCATCAGCGCAGTTTTGTTGGTGGAACGAATGGGGAAACAGCTCCCGGTACATTACGTGAGTAGATCGCTGCATGAGGCCGAGCGCAATTATGCCCCATTGGAAAAGTTAGCACTATCTTTGCTTCATGCGTCAAGAAGGCTGCGGAGGTATTTTGAGGCTCATCCTGTCAAAGTCATCACTGACCAGCTGATTAAACAAATCTTAAACAAAGCGGAATCATCCGAGAAGCTAGCCAAATATGCCATTGAGTTAGGAACGTATGAGATCACATATGAACCTCGCAATGCGGTGAAAGGGAAAGTTTTGGCTGATTTTATAAATGAAGTCCCAGTAGGGGAACAAGGAAAGGTAGTAGGGCAGGTGGAAGCCGAGCCGGAACGTCCGTACGAGGAAAAAGAATGGACCCTGTTTACAGATGGGGCGTCAAGCAAAACAGGTTCAGGGGCGGGCTTGGTATTGATCAGTCCCACGAAGGTTGAACACACATATGCTTTGAGGCTTAATTTCAAAAGTACAAACAATTAAGCGGAGTACGAAGCATTGCTCGCCAGTTTAAGGATAGCTAAAGAAATGAAGGTATCTAGTCTCGCGGTGAAAGTAGATTCTAAGTTGGTTGCTAGTCAAGTCAATGGGGAGTTCGTGGCATGCAGTGAAAACATGGAAAAGTACTTGGCGGAAGCTAAGAAGTGTATAAGCCATTTTCAGAAGTTCCGCATAAAAAATATCCCTCGTAACCAAAACCAGAAGGCTGATGTGCTCAGTAAACTCGCTTTGGTAGCATTCAATCACCTCACTAAGGAAGTTTTAGTGGAGGTGCTGGATAAACCCTCGGTGGAAGTAGAGGAAGTCAATGCAATAGTAGAGGAAGAAACAGACAATTGGATGACTCCGATCGTGAAGTGTCTCCAGGAGGGAATCTGGCTGGACGATAAAAATGAAGCTCGCGCCCTCCGTATGAAAATAAGTCAATACACTATGGAAGATGGGGTACTTTTCAAAAAGGGGTATCTAATGCCTATGTTGCGGTGTGTGGGTCCTCTGCAGGCTAATTATGTCATCAGGGAGATACATATGGGGGCTTGTGGTATGCATTCCGGCCCACGGTCGGTGGTGGCAAAAGCGATCCGGCAAGGATACTATTGGCCCACCATGCATCGTGATGCTCGCGAAGAAATACGAAGGTGTGACTCTTGTCAAATACACTCCCAGGTTCCCAAAATCCCTAAAAATCTCATGACATCAATCATGGCTCCGTGGCCCTTTTATCAGTGGGGTATGGACGTCCCCGGTCCTCTTCCAGCGGCCCCAGGGAAGGTACAATATGTTATTGTGGCTATCGATTATTTTACCAAATGGATCGAAGCAAAGCCCCTAGTAAGAACGACTGGAAAGGAGGTTAAAAAGTTTGTATGGGAAAATATCGTGTGCCGATACGGGCTGCCGGGCATAATTGTGACGGATAATGGAACAAACTTTGTCAAGGATCCCTTTAAGACTTGGTGTGAAAAGTTAAAGATAAAGCAAATAAACACCGCTGTGGCACACCCGCAAGCCAACGATTTGGTTGAGAGAGCAAACAAAAGCTTGATGTCTGGAATAAAGACTCGTTTGGGAAGAGAGAGGGCTGGTTAGGTAGACGAACTACCAAATGTGCTATGGGCACATAGAACATCTCTGAAAACAAGCAATGGGGAAACACCGTTCAGCCTTACCTATGGGAGTGAGGCCGTGATCCCAGCTGAGATAGGAATGCCCACCCACAGAACGATGATGATACACCAAGGGAAGAATGATGAAGAGATGCGCGTGAATCTAGACTTGGCACAAGAAAGGAGGGAAGCTGCTGCTATACGAGAGGCCAAGTATAAGACAAAGATCGAGCAGTACTACAATCGGAGAGTACACCCTGTTTCTTTCAAAGTGGGGGATTTTGTATACCGCAAGAATGAGGCCAGCAGACAGGAAAATTTGGGGAAGCTAGGACCCACATGGGAGGGGCCATACCAGGTGATCGAGGCTTACCAGAATGGATCTTACAAGATAATGACGATGGAAGATAAGGAAGTGCCACGGACGTGGAATGCGGTTAACTTAAGGAAATGTTATATGTAACAAATGTATTTCTTTCAAAAATTGTAATGAATTTATGAATGACAATCGAGTTATGTCCCAAGTCGGGATCATAACAATTTTCCCAAGAAAAGTTTATCCTAGACATAATTATAAGGTGGCTCCGGCAGGCGGCTAGCTACCCCTGACCAAATAGTGTAGTCAATGTCTAAAGAAGTGCTCATCACTTAATGANTCCCCGGTTCCCAAACTCCCTAAAAATCTCATGACATCAATCATGGCTCCGTGGCCCTTTTATCAGTGGGGTAATGGATGTCCTCGGCCCTCTTCCAGCGGCCCCAGGGAAGGTACAATATGTTATTGTGGCTATCGATTATTTTACCAAATGGATCGAAGCAAAGCCCCTAGCAAGAACGACTGGAAAGGAGGTTAAAAAGTTTGTATCAGAAAATATCGTGTGCCGATATGGGCTGCCGGGCATAATCGTGACGGATAATGGAACAAACTTTTTCAAGGATCCCTTTAAGACTTGGTGTGAAAAGTTAAAGATAAAGCAAATAAACACCGCTGTGGCACACCCGCAAGCCAACAGTTTGGTTGAGAGAGCAAACAAAAGCTTGATGTTTGGACTAAAGACTCGTTTGGGAAGAGAGAGGGCTGGTTGGGTAGACGAACTACCAAATGTGCTATGGGCGCATAGAACATCTCTGAAAACAAGCCATGGGGAAACACCTTCAGCCTTACTTCTGGGAGTGAGGCCGTGATCCCGGCTGAGATAGGAATGCCCACCCACAGAACGATGATGATACGCTGATGTGTTCGTTTTATATAGTATAGTATATATCCAAGTAATTTCTCAATAAACAAGAAATTACCCGGGTCGTGTCCGTACGAAGGTTAAATAGAATCTCGTTAATCGTGATTTGAGAAACCGTGTTTGTGAAAAGTGAAAAAGTGAAAATAGTGAAATTGAAATTCAAATAGTGATAAGGAATGACTAATAATGCAAAAAGTGCAAGATATATATGCACAAGTATCTAAAAACTAAAAACGGGAATTCAAACGCGTATTTAAAACGTAACGTACAAAATAAAATGTAACTTTTATTGAAAAATGATCCTAAAATTGTGAAACAATTTTCTAAAAATCTTAAACAACTAAAAAGAATTTTGAAAAAAAGAAAAATATTTTTTTGGCTTTTTATTTATTTAATATGAATTAAAAACTATTTTTGTATTTTTATTTAATAAAAGAAATTCAAACTAATTTTAAAATGAAAAATTTATTCTACAAAATTATTTTCTAAAAATCTTATTAAACTGAAAATGAAAATTAAAAATAGAATCAGAAATTTTTTTTGTCTTTTTATGATTTATTTTGAAATTAAAAATGATTTATTACTCTAAAAACTATTTAAAAATGAAAAGAAAATGTAAAACAAGTCAAATAAATCTGTAATTTTTACAGAAAATCTAAAATAATATTCTAAAGCTATTGTAAGAAAAACTTTTTGAAAAATCAGCTGAAAAGTGCTTATTGAGCTTATTTGCAGCTTATTCAAGTGCTTATTAATAAGCACTTGAGACAAAATTGTGTAAAATTGATTCAGAAAGGTTCTACTACTCCAATAAACTCAAAGAACTTAAATCAGATCATGATTCACTCAGAAACAAGTACAAATAGCCAAAAGTATGAAAAATAAGCACTAATAAGCTACAAATAAGCAGTAAAGGAATCCAAAAGGTACAAGACTATGGTAGAAGCATAAACTCACTAAATGGAACTCAAAACAAGCAATGAAAATAGGTTTATAATCCAAATCTACCAAATGCACTTATCTCTAAAAATCAGTCACTATGCTAAAAAGTTCTAAGTTGCAGACTGAAAATAAGCATTCAAATAAGCTCTAATCTAAAAACTCAAAGAAGCAAAAGTGAAGATGACCAACCAGAGAACACAAAATCATAAAAAGCCCTATCACAAAATGGCCAATTGAACTTTAATTTGACACTGATTCAGCACACAAAACACATATAGGACTGCAGTTCATTAGTGGCAAGCTGACTTTTTTTCTTACCTACGCAGTTGACTAATTTGAGATTGCAATGATTCAAACTTATTATAGATGTAATATTAAGCTAATTAAACACTAATACAACTGAGTTTAACTAAGTTTTATCTAATTCTAACAATTGCAGCAGCTACAGTACACAAGTGAACTAGGATTAAACTAGGAAACTGAATTTGACTTTTTAAAGTGAAAACTAACTATAAAATGCTAGTTCTGCTCTGTCCTATCCTAATGCAAACTACAGAAGTCAAAATTACAGCAAATCAACAACAAAATTACACAAAACTCAAAGATCCAAACAGTCCTTAAACTACAATTTCACTACAAATAACAGAACCAGGCTAATAACAATCCTTCAATTGATCACAATGAGTCTCAAATTAATAATGGAGACCACTGAAACAGTCACCAACTACAAATATCAACTAAAGCCAAACATCACAGATCTACTTATTACTTTGCAGAATGTAACAGAATCAAAGCAAATGAGATAAGAACAATCAAACAAGCATAAAACAACACAAGTACACTAAATCATGATCAAATTAAACTAATGTAACAGTAAATCAATCTATTATAACAGATCTAAGCTAGAATTTCATAAAATGCATTTGAGAAGCTTGAAAATGAAAGTTATTGAACTTACAAAACACCTTCAGCAAGAACAGAAGGTTTTCCACAGTAGCC
This sequence comes from Artemisia annua, assembly GCA_014162995.1. Lineage (NCBI taxonomy): Eukaryota > Viridiplantae > Streptophyta > Magnoliopsida > Asterales > Asteraceae > Artemisia > Artemisia annua. The sequence goes on along the minus strand of LBNU01037213.1, from coordinate 138,101 downwards.
TATCTCTAGATAGGCTAAGCTCTTCCCAAAACTAGCTTAAACTATCACTTTTACCCAGGATTCACCTTCATCACCATTTGCAGTTGACTTTTTGATTTTTTTTAGAACTATGAATGTTTGATCTGTGTTTAACTACCAATAAGCTCAATAGAAGCTAAAGAGCTAAACTGAGCTTCTCAACTACAAATAAGCTTGGATGCAAGCTGATTTAGAAAGTTTGAAAACATTATTTTTGTATTTTTTAAGAATTTTCTGAAATTTTTATAGTTTTTCTAATTTTGAAACAGAAACTAGTGAAGTAAAAGTTTAAGAGCTACAATAAGCTTCTGAGAAGCTGAAGGTAAACAAAAACAAAGCTTATGAATCTTTCTAATATACCAAAAGCTACTTGAGAAGAGTAAGTAGACAAGTTTTAAAGGAAAAGTGACTGAACTTTTTATTGAAACTAATGAAAAATATTACGAGAGAATACTGAGATTACAAGTATTTTATAACTAAAAACTTTCTAGCCTAATTTCTGCAGCATAACAGTACTAATTTTCTACATGCCAAATGAGCTCAAATCGTTCTCTATTTATAGCTGAGTGAGAGGAGCGTCCTCTGAAAGTTCTAGAGCTGGAATCTTCTAAGGATATACTGAATAGATCCCCTGTGACACAATTGCACCAATCAGAGTCCTTCAATTGCACAAATGAGGTGTCAGGGCCAATTAATAGCTGCCATGTGTCATTCCATGTGTCAGAGGTGTCAGGGGATGGGGAATTGACCATTGAGCCCTTAATACGTGGTTAATTGGGGTGGGATTGGTTAATTTTGATTGTACGGTAATTAGGGTTCTTGAGGGAAGCTGGGTAATTTGGGGGAAAAGGGGTAAAAGGCGCGAGTTAATTTTTTTATTATAATTTGGTTTTGTTTGGACCGGGTTTGGGTTTTGGGATATTTAGGAGTGGGCTAGGTGGGCTTTTGGAGAGGTAAATGGGCTGTGGGTTATAAGAATTGAAATTGGACCAGCTATTTGTTTTTAGAAATAGGAATTATAGTTTAAGAACTATAAAGGACCAAAAATGTAATTATCTGAAGTTCAGGGACCAATCTATCAAATCTTCAAAAATTATCCCAGGGACTGATTTTGACAAACTTCCATTCATAAAGGACCATAATTGTCTTATCTTCAAAAATCTCTCATGAAGGACCAAATATGACAACTTTCAAAGTGCAGGGGCCATTCTTGCCAATTCTTCAAATTTTATTCCAAGGACTAATCTTGCAATTCTTTGAACTTGAGAGATCTCTTTTGACATTTTAAGCTCAATAAGATTTCCAGCTTTGACTTCCGACTCATTCTGAACTCATTCCACTCTCGTGCTCGTTTTCTGGGTTTTGTTGTGACTTTTTGTCCATTTTGCGAAATATCCGTACCTGCACAGTCACAAACATAAAAACATATATTCTTTGGCATTTGTTAGCACAATTAGTCTATTTTGGGTCGGTTTTGGCCATGAAAAGGTATGTGAATTAACACATACCATACACCAAGGGAAGAATGATGAAGAGATGCGTCTGAATCTAGACTTGGCACAAGAAAGGAGGGAAGCTGCTGCTATACGAGAGGCCAAGTATAAGACAAAGATCGAGCAGTACTACAATCGGAGAGTACGCCCTGTTTCTTTCAAAGTGGGGGATTTTGTATACCGCAAGAATGAGGCCAGCAGACAGGAAAATTTGGGGAAGCTAGGACCCACATGGGAGGGGCCGTACCGGGTGATCGAGGCTTACCAGAATGGATCTTACAAGTTAATGACGATGGAAGATAAGGAAGTTCCACGGACGTGGAACGCGGTTAACTTAAGGAAATGTTATATGTAACAAATGTATTTCTTTCAAAAATTGTAATGAATTTATGAATGACAATCGAGTTATGTCCCAAGTCGGGATCATAACAATTTTCCCAAGAAAAGTTTATCCTAGACATAATTATAAGGTGGCTCCGGCAGGCGGCTAGCTACCACTGACCGAATAGTGTAGTCAATGTCTAAAGAAGTGCTCGTCACTTAATGACTCTCGGAAATGTGCTAAGCACAAGGGAAATACCTAGGTGCTATTCACCATAAGGTTTTATACCCCACGGTGCTCATCACCAAGGGAATACCTAGGTGCTATTCACCATAAGTTTCTATATCCCGCGGTGCTCATCACCTAAGGAATACCTAGGTGCTATTCACCGAAAGGTTCTATATCCCGCGGTGCTAATCACCAAGGAGGTACCTAGGTGCTATTCACCAAAAGGTTTTTTGGGCATGCGATGCTAAGCATTTAATAGGTAATTTATTCAAAATAAGAAGATATTGTTCTCCGGATAATTACAATACGCAAAGACATTAACAAATAAAACATAAACACAACGGCTCAATATAGGAAGAAAATGGTAGCATCATACTTTGCAAAAATCATCCGGCCATAGTGTCAATCGGCTAGGATACCGCGACCACATATTACATTACAGATTGTTTGATAAAATTGTTCAAGACAGATACATAGAATCTATTACAAGCAACTACTGGGGGTTGGAAGCAATGGGGCCTTGACCGGGAGTAGGAGCAGATTCATCAGGGAGAAGGTTCTGAAGATCTGCTGATTCTTGACGATGAGCCTTTGAAATTTTTTCCAAGAAAGGATATCTCTTCACGAATAGCTCATCATAGGCGGGAAAAAGTTTTTCTAGGGCACTCAAATCAAGCCCGGAAGCAGCAGCAAGGATAGCCTGGGCGGCCTCAGGTGGTCGACCTTCCTTCACGCCTCTGATCCATCCAGCTTTAATAGCCATGTTGAAGGGAATGGACAGGCTTTGCTTGTATTCAGCACTTTGCAGCAGCCGCCTTACAAAGGTAGGGGAAGTAATCACGGATCAAACGGTGCCTGGCTACCTCGGTTTGGCCACATTTCACAGCAAAATCCTCTTTTTCTTTCAACAAAACTTTGTTCTCCTCCTCAGCAGCTGCAAGCTTTGCCTCAAGCTCTTTGATCCGATCGGCTTGGTCAGCGCTTGTGATCTCTAGCTGCCTTTTTTCCTCCTCTATTCGGCCTGCCCTGGCACACTCAACATCCTTAGCAACTTGAAGCTCAGCCAGCTCTTTTTTACAGCCTGTGTACAGAAGCTGGACATCCTTGCAGGATTCATGTACATGGGCAAGGTCGGCATAACACTCACTTAATTCCTCAAACCTTAACAACATGTTAGCCTGTGTCTGTACGCATACGCCATGATCGCTTCAGAGCACCATGGTCGGGAACTCCATCGTTGTAGTATGCATAGTCAGCAGGAGTGAAAAGATTTGCAAGGAGGTCCCGGCAGTTAGCAGCATTGTTCATCCTCGAGCTATCCGTTAAACCCCATTGGGGGGTAAAAGGCAGCTCGCCATAGTGGCCAATAGGAGCACCTAGTAAGACACCAAATGGTTAGGCAAGTTACAACAAAGGGAAATGAGCCGCAAGGGAGAAAGAAAACGCACTTTCGGCCTCATCCATGTAGCTGGAAGAGTGGGCGAAGGACCGCTGAGGGGCCTGAGAAGCACGGACTGAAAAAAAAGTAAGCATATTCAGATAGTCTCTCACAAGGTGTCTTTTGAAGGAAAGGAGAAAAACGAACCTGAAGGCATGGTTGTATGGCTGGGAACGGGAATGATGGACACTTGGTTCTGTGCACCTTCATTGTTGGGAGATGCAGCACCGTTCAGATTAACATTTTCATCATAGGCGGGAGATTCAAACTCATCTTCTTGATGGCGAAGGGAAACCAATCGGTCAGCGTTGACATCCTCGGTATGGGGACCTTCAGTTAAGATTTTAAGTGGATCGGCCTAGCTGAGTGGATTGGGGGAGGATACATGGTTGGAGCTTCCGTCGGGACTGTACATTTGCTCAACATTTTTCTTTTTCGCCATATGGGAAGACCCTCCTTCTCCAACAATCCTTTTCCTTTTCCCGCCCCCTCCGGCAGCAGCTTTCCTCGCCGCTGCATCCTCTTTCCTTTTCCTAGCTGCAATAACCTTCTCACAAAGTTGCTCAGCTTTCTTCATCAGTTTTGATTTAGCCGGAATGTCCTTTAAGGCCGCCGCAGGCTCAGACGTATGGGTCACATGCTTTTCCCCTTCGGCCAAGGGTTCACCGGCAGAAACTTTGACGCCATCAAGAGTGGGGAATCGAAGAAGTTCGGACATGGTGACAACTGCAATCACAATTAGACAGGAAAAATATAACAATATATATAAAAAAAAGAAAAAATAGTAAAGGAAAAGAAAAAGGAAAATAAGAAGAAAAAAAGGGAAGAGGGAAATAAGGGAAGCAAAGAAGAGTATAAGAAAAAGGGGCATGTTACCATTTCCCCCCGGACCCTTCAGAACACATCTATGCCTAGCATATCTCCAGATAGAACTCAACCCCACGGCGTACAAAAGGCTGGGATGAGGTTTGTGAAGAGGAACAGCCACTTCTCGGAGTAAAGCCACCTTGTCTTCATCATATGTTCCGGACGAAGGAGCTGGATCAGAAACATCCGAGTCCAAATGCCTCCAAGGCAGAGCAACAGGAATGGCTCTTCGATCAACAAGGAAGAATTGAGTTTTCCAATTTTTGAGACCTGATTTGATCTCCTTCAAACACGGTCTAAAATTTTTGCCCCCTCGGCTCTGAAAAGAAAACCAATTACCCTGTTTGCAAAGTTTATAAAACACCCGGAACAATACCACCGTAGGTGCGAATCCCAATGCCCGGTAATACATCTCAAAAATAGTCACTCGGTTTATGCCAATCGGTACCAATTGGGTAATATGAACACAAAAATATTTCAAGAGCCTTAGAAAGAAGGTAGAAGTAGGAATTCTAAAACCCCCCTGTTTGAAGAAATGGTGATACAAAGCTATAGAACCATCTGGCACATCCAGAACGGTTGTGTCCTCGGGAGCCGGACGGGGATGAAGTTAAGAGGGAATACCATAATGTTTGGCAATCCAACTAACATTGGCAGAAGTCAAGATAGATATTTTCAGGTGCATATCGCATTTAGGAAAGCTAGAAGACTCACCTACATCTTCTTGCTCACGAGGAGCAGAACTACCTTCGGCGTCATGATGGGAGCTACCGCTCGACATAGTGAAGAGTCCGGAGGGTATAGTAGAATACTTTAAAACAAGGAAGAAGAAGGAAAGGACGAACGCACCTGAAGAGGAAGAAGAGACGAATAATCGAAAACTCGAACGGAAGCAGACTGTGAAAGTGAATGAGTGGGGTAAAAATGAACGCTCCCTGGGTATTTATAGGCAAGGTGAGAATAAGACGAAAGGTCATGTCATGTCAGGAAAAGAGATCGTGACCGTTGAAAGACGAAAGTGGGGCACGTGGCAGGACCTCGAATGAGGTGGCTAGAGATACGATTTTTTACTCTAACTTTCCGCACATTAATTACTTTTTCACGTATTCTGTTCACGCGCCGCTAGAATATTTCAAATATTGCAATATCTATTAAAATAGATATTACAATACTTGGGGGGGACATGTTCGTGTATATGTCCGGACGATGAACATCAGACGACGCTAAGCCGAACGGTACCAAGAAGATCTCCCAGCTTTATCCACGTGTATTCACGTGTAAAGGGTAATATTATAATCAAACACCTCGGGAAAGACCAAAAGCATCCTTTGACAGAAGGATGGTTATAAACCAGCGAAGAATATCAAAAAACCAAGCATACGCCGTATTCCCGGATTTTCAAGGACAACTTCCTAGGTATGAACAGTAACCTAAAGATATGGCCTAGGAGTAGATCGGCGTCCCACACCCCCAGGCCAGTAGTGAACAGTGACTTGAGTAGTATAAATACTCAACCTCATTCAATGCAAGGTATCACACATTTATTGCTACACTCTTATTCTCATCAATCATCTCACCTACCTTATTTTCTATAAACATATTCTTATCCTCAAACCGGAGCTTGGTCTTGGAGTAAAATCCAAGGCGAGGCTAATGTGTGTTTCTTATTGTTTCAGGCTTGCTAGGCTTCGGACTTTGGCCGAGCGGACCTGGTACAAGATATTACCTTAACAGTTTATTAGAAGTCGATATTGATCGGGTTAGTTGATCTTAGATGTAATGGAGTCGTAAGCACTAAGCACCGTTAATGGTTCTGTCGGACCTCAATCGAGGCTGTGTTTATTTCGATCCAAATCAGTAGCAACTTGTTAAAGAATATCAAATCAGGAAGAATGAGGGGCAAGCTTTGTCAATCAAATGGGTCCGAGTAAAATTTTAACAGCTATTGTTTCTCAAAGTTTTTTGAGATTTTTAATGTAAATTCATTTGTAATAAAAATATTTTTATCTAATATTTCACTTAAATCTTTAGTACAACGACATGCATGAGTGGAATCTGAAGCGAAGAACAGAGGGAGAACGTTGGTTTAGAGTTTAGAGTTTAGACTTTTGACTTTGGAGAGAGAGATACAAATAGGAAGAAAGCTAATAAGGTTAGGATAGTCATTTAACGAACTCTGTATGTGTACCTATCAAAAATTACCGTGTACATATCAATTCCCATTTCATAATGGGAGGTGATTTGCATACTCAATTTTGTGATTAGGACACTCAAATGTACAGACAGCTAAAGCACACTGTGAACCTTGTACAAGTACTCAATGCACACAGTAGAGTGTCCCAATCAAAAATTTGAGTGTGCAAATCAATTCTCAGTTAAGAAGGTCGCTCTTCAATTTAATGATATTGTACCAAGGTTCCGAAATGGTGGTTCTATATAGCTTTTGGGAGGGGTTCAAATGGTGGTTCAACAACTTTAAAAGCTGTCATATTACGTTTAAGGGTCCAAAATGGGTTTTATAAAATACTACGTCTGCAATTATGCACAGCAAACATGTATTAAAATTTCACGTTTTAATGAGTATCTTGTTCGGCAAAAAATTAAACTTTTTTGGTATCGTTTGAAGGTATAGCCGAAACATGTTTCAATGAGTTGTGAAAAAATTGTAAACTAAATGTACCCAACTATGACAAGATTATTGATTTTCAGGGATACTCATTGTAAATGTACCCAACTAGCAATAATACTATTTTGTGTGTATGCAAAATTTTTTTCTTTTAACATAAAACTTTTTACAATGTCTATCATGTATATCATTATATATCTAATACTCACTCCGTCCCAAAATATAAGTCCACTTTTGTGTTTTTATTGTCCCAAATTTAGTGTCCACTTTTAACAGCAACCAATCAAAATACTTCTAAGTGGGTGTGAATAAAATTTTATTGGTTAACATTGTAAGGGGTCCACTTTTCTTAAACTTTGTGAAATTTGAAAATGGACATATAATTTGAGACGGAGGGAGTAATTATAATATGTCCCTAATGGTACAAATGTACAATCAATATAATATATTAAAAGTTTGCATGTATAATAAGAAAACAATAAGTTTGATACATACAAAAGAATATTATGGTTAGTTAAATACAATACATAGCTTGTTCTTAAAGGAACTCCAAACCTTGGTTTGTATTATCCTAAGTGCTTAGGATTTGATCTCAAGGGATACACTGACTCAGACTATGCAAGCTGCAACATGGATAAAAAGAGCACCTCAGGATCATGTCAATTCCTTGGAGGAAAATTAGTATGCTGGAGCACCAAGAAACAACAATCAGTAGCCATGTCTTCAGCTGAGGCTGAGTATGTGGCTGCATCAGGTTGTTGTGCAAATGTACTATGGATGAAAAGTCAACTCAGTGACTATGGCATCCATTACAAAAGTGTACCTATCTTTTGTGATAACACAAGTGCAATTGCCATATCCAACAACCCTGTGCTTCATCAAAGAACCAAACACATTGATATCAGATATCATTTCATCAGGGACCATATCATGAATGGAGAGATTGAACTACTTTTCATTCCCACTGAGTATCAGTTAGCTGATATCTTTACCAAACCCTTTGGATGAAGCCACTTTCACCAGACTGAAAGATGAATTGGGCATGTTGGATATTGATAATCAGGCCACTGATTGATATGTCCAACCTGATGTAAATTCTCTCTAAGGTCCCTGAACAACAACAAAATCTCAGTGAACTCACGAATATTTTCTCTCACTGAACAACCCTCCTTACACACAGCATACTGAATGTAAAGACATTCAGGGAGCCTCAAGACATTAAAATGACATTCAATACAAAACATTAAATGCTCTAAGTATTTAGTTAGTAAATGTCCTAGGTTCGTAATTGAATTTCTATTTAATATAGGAATATATGTCTCTTATCCAACTGTCATCCATGCCTTGGGCCCCCATAACCCCTCATCAAACCCACTAGGCATTAAATGCCTCTCACTCACATAATATCTTTAGATATTTTATGTGGTGACATCATCTCTGCAAAAGTGTACATTTGCAGAGACGTGCAACTGTTCACCTTGACAGTTGCGAAAAACGAGGGTAGTGGAAAGGTGGGCATTAAATGCGGATATCAAATTTTTTAAAACTAACTTTGAAATAACGCTAATATCTTTTGATATCCACACGTATGCAAACCCTAATCCTCTCTCCTATAAATACCCCTTTTGGTAAAAACACACACACGCTTTCAAAACTTTATCAAACTCTTGCAAATTTTTCTGCGTGTGTTATTTCCGATAAAAACCACTGCTTTTCCGACCAAAACTCCGACCACTTTCTAACCAAAAATGGCTTCTTCTAAAGTGATCCAATACGCTCCAAATGTGGAATTCCAAATTGAGAGCGTAGATATGACCAAAAACAATGTGGTAGGAAACTTTTCTTATCCTGAGGCATTTCCGGCCTACAGAGATGTGGTAAAAATTTTACAATACTGTTTCCTTGCCACCGTCTTCACAAAGACACCCTCAGTCATTTACCATGACTTCCTGAGGGAATTCTGGTGTACAGCAGTGGTTGAAAAACCTACTGTCACCAAGGATGCTGTCATAAGGTTTACAGTGAATAATGGGAAAAAACCCCTTGTCCTGAACTACAAAACCTTTGTCAAAGCCACAGGCCTTGACTTTACTGAGACCTTTGCCCCCTTGCCCACTGAGGACGAAGTGAAAGCCGAATTGCTTACACTTGGGCCATATGACAAATTTCACCTGAAGTGGCCCCAGGAACTCTCTTGGCCAAAGCTTGGTTCCCAGCCCCATGGAGGATACTGATGGCCTTTGTCATTCAGGTCCTTAGGGGGAATGAATCCTCCACGGAGCAATTGAATGCTACTCAATCAATGATAGTATTCAGTCTCCTTGAAGGTAGAAAAATTGACCTTGGAGAATTAATCTTCAAGGACCTCATTACCAAACTGACCACAGGGAAATCTAGGCAAAGACTTATGTCTTACCCTAGATTCATTTCCTGTGTGTTTCAGGATTTACTAGGTTCAGAGTATGTAAGGCCTGACGTTCTGGGATTTGAACCAGATGTCTTACATAAGACAAATTACTCTAAGGAACCTTCTGAGATTACACCAGTCGCCCTGACGACCTATATGCTTATGGTCATTCAGGGTGACGACAAAGTCTCTCCCATTCCTTCTCCTACCAAAAAGGAGAAGACAAAGAAAAAGGGTCAGGGGTCCAGGAAGGTGACTAAACCCAAGTCACTCGCCACTGGAACCTCAGTCCCTAAGCCTAGCAAAAATGGGCAACCAAAGACCAAGACTACTGAGACACCCAATGTTGAGGCCGCTTCACTGACCCAAAAACAAACGCCAACTGAGGGTACTGAGACATCACACTCAGTGTCCTCAGGAAATTCCTCTCCTCATGACTCTACTGACATAAACAAGTTAGTGGAGTCAGGAACAACTCAACCTTCACATCCTGCTAAAGGCGCTGATAAATCACAATCAGTGTCTCAGGCAGTTAAGGGTCCTATATCCTCGGTAGAAAAGCACCACTCTACTGAGAAGGGGACCCACACCAAATCACATCCTGCTAAAGGCTCAGGTAAATCACAACCTAAGTCTCAGGGAGTTACGGTCCCTATATCTTCGGCAAGCCAGTACAAGCATGTTGGAAAGGGGGACCTCACCATCTCATTGCCCGATGAGGACACTCGCGAATCACTGCTTTTGTCTGAGGGCGCCAACATCATTCCCCTAGACTCAGAGGGAAATATACAACCCGCTGATAGGGAATACAACTTCACGGTTCCTAGTGATGGCACTGGCCAAAACCCACCAGTGCCTGAAGGGATCTCAGGGGACAAAGACTCAGGGGGCATACTACCACCCACTGATATGGAACCTACACCCACTCCCGAAGGTGCGCATTCCTCGGAAACTGACTCCGTGGACCAGGCAGGGAAAACCCACCCTGTTCTCCTGGAGGGGTCAGGGACTGACCACACCGAAGGCAAACCCTCTTCTTGGGGGTGGAGCTGGATGTACTTCAGGGTCCAACTCTGGCTGATCTCCAAATTCTTATTGATGAAGAGTCAGAGGAAGACCTTGTTGATTTTGAGGATGATGCAGGCTTAATGGCTGGAGATGACATGGATACTGAAGATGTCACCCCTACTGAAACTCCAGCCACTGAACAACTCACTGAAGCTGCATCATCTCATCCTGAGGAACCACTGCTGATGACGTGGGATTGCGACCACGCAACAGGTTTTACCTCTCAAGGGATCTTGAGAAGCTTGCAATCCCACCAGGCAGTGTACCTGGTCGGTGTAGTATAGTGTAGTGGTAAGTACGGGGGATTGATCGTTCTCTCACAGGGAATAGTGTTCGTTAGGTTAGAAAAACTATTCTAAAAGGTCTAAGGGTGAAGGAAGATTATTTTTGTATTTTTATATTTTTATGAAAGCAAGTAAAATCTCGGGTTTTCGAGGAGTGGGCGGAATTACCGAAAACTCAAACGGAAGCAGACTGTGAAAGTGAATGAGTGGGGTAAAAATGAACGCTCCCTGGGTATTTATAGGCAAGGTGTGAATAAGACCAAAGGTCATGTCATGTCAGGAAAAGAGATCGTGACCGTTGAAAGACGAAAGTGGGGCACGTGGCAGGACCTCGAATGAGGTGGCTAGAGATACGATTTTTTACTCTAACTTTCCGCACATTAATTACTTTTGTCATGTAGTCTGTTCACGCGCCGCCAGAATATTTCAAATATTGCAATATCTATTAAAATAGATATTACAATACTTGGGGGGGGGGGACATGCTCGTGTATATGTCAGGACGATGAAAACCGGACGACGCTAAGCCGAACGGTACTAAGAAGATCTCCCGGCCTTATCCACGTGTATCCACGTGTAGAGGGTAATATTATAATCAAACACCTCGGGAAAGACCAAAAGCATCCTTTGACAGAAGGATGGTTATAAACCAGCGGTTAATAGCAAGAACCAGGCATGCGCCGTATTCCCGGATTTTCAGGGACAACTTCCTAGGTATGAACAGTAACCTAAAGATATGGCCTAGGAGTAGATTGGCGTCCCACACCCCCAGGCCAGTAGTGAACAGTGACTTGAGTAGTATAAATACTCAACCTCATTCAATGCAAGGCATCACACATTTATTGCTACACTCTTATTCTCATCAATTATCTCACCTACCTTATTTTCTATAAACATATTCTCATCCTCACACCGGAGCTTGGTCTTAGAGTAAAATCCAAGGCGAGGCTAACGTGTGTTTCTTATTGTTTCAGGCTTGCTAGGCTTCGGACTTTGGCCGAGCGGACCTGGTACAAGATATTACATTAACAAGTATGTACCTCCATATAGGCATATACACTATCAATAAAGTCACGAAAGACGTGCAATCTTCAACAAACTATATATATCATATTTCAAACATATCCATCCATGTGACATAAATGCTACGTGCATCATTAACTAAAATTAGTAATATGTCGAGCTTGAAGCTCTTGGATTCTTTCTAATGTTCGGATTAGAAATTGAACTTTTCATAACTCATTCATCAATCACTAACATATTGAAATAATATCAGAAGTGCTATTTGCTAATACTGAATAATCAGTAACCAATTTGTAGCATGTTAAATCATACATGTATCATATCTCATCAGAATCAAACAATATAACTGTATATCAAAGTAGCAAAATAATTTCAATAAAAAAAAATAAATAAATAAATAAATAAATAAAATAAAAAAAAAAAAAAAAAAAAAAAAAAAAAAAAAAAAAAAAAAAAAAAAAAAAAAAAAAAAAAAAAAAAAAAAAAAAAAACATATTGATTACTTATATTAGGCAATCAAAATAAACAAAAGTAAGTCACGATAACATAATCTTATTTTATAAACATTTCATGTAAGATCATGTTTACATGTTACCGGAGCTGGTAGGGTGATTAGTGGTGCTTAGCACCTCCTAACCAGCCAAAATTTCCTTTACATTAATCAAACACAAGTTTTATTTTCTTAATTTGTAATAGAGCAACACCCTTTAATATTGAATCTTGGCTCCGCCCTTGCATGTTACATAGCTGAAGAGAAAACAATTTCTCTAGTATTATAACTCATGTTAGCCTGAAACAGCCCGTTTTTGCTGGATCCTTTAAACACCGATGGCGAGTGAGAACCACAACCATTATCGACTTTGTTAGAAGGAGGATGATAGTACATACGAGCAGTTTGAGGACAATGAGAATGGAATCTAGCAACCACTCTCACGCCTAAATCCAATATCTCCACGTATTTTCCCATTAATTCAATTCCGGTGTTGCTAGCGGAAACAACCGGAATTGAACCGAATGGTGATATGATGAAACGATTTCTAGTTGAAAAAAGGAGGTGGTTGTTGTGTTTTATAGTTCGATTTGCTTTGGAAATAAGAATGGATCACACTATATATAAGCTAGCGGTGCCTTGCTTTGACTATCTTTCATGCATGCAATTCCATGTTACTTTTTTGACCCTTTTTTTCAGTAACGTTTTTATACAAATGACATTTGTCAACTCACATTTATAGTTTGCCAACACTCATCCATGTTTTGTTATGTCTTTTTTGTTTTATACTACGTATTATTATATATATGGAAAATCTCTAGAATTTCTAACAGGGTCTGTTAATGTGGGTTTTGAAACTCGTTATTTGCCACTTAAAAATCGGGTTAAATGTAACATGACACCTATATTTACGTAGGTATGTTGAGTTTGTTTAACCGGGGACTATTTTTACATTATGAATCCAACTTTGACCTTAAATATGTTTAGTTTGTATGTATTATATGATATTTGATGCAAAATATATAACTGGATTGGGTTTTAAATGTATTTTTATATATATGATATAATTTTTATCAATTACTACGTATTATATAATAAAAACAAAAATATTTATGATAAAAGTCAAAATAGACTTATGTTTGAGATGTAGTGAGTATCTTGATAAGTACATAAAGCATGATCGACTGGTTTTTACTCTATATATTAAGGTGTGTTCCCGTAAAGTGGATATCAAACAAATCAATAAACTACAAAAACAATGATACGTAATACTGACATGAATCATGCACGCTAGTTTGAAAACATACGAAGTTGCTTAGAGACACGACAGTCATGAAACTAAAGTTTGAACACGTTTGTGTACAACTTAAGAAGAAGATGAATGTTTGAAACTGTAAAATAGAGTTCCGATAAGTTAACAAACTCACACCGGCCACCATATAAAAATTTCAGACTGACCATATATTTATTCAAAATTCAAAATAAAAACTTAAACATTCAAAACATTGTATTCAGGACACAAATATATGATATTTATATGTCAATAACATATTGGTACGTGATAAATGTTTTGAAATTATTTATAATAAGTATTTCTCACACACAGGTTAACACACGAAGTTTGTAGTTCTCCTGGTGTCAGTCGGCGACATACCACCATGCATTAAAAAGACTTCATGTTATCTCGTTATTCCTTCGTCCCTATAGCGTGCGGTTGTCGGCGTGGTATTCTTTGCGAGGGAGGAGCTGTACATAGTTAGCATAAAAAGAATCAGAGTTGATTAAAATTTTCATTCATGGTTTTTTACACACAGACACATATTTTTTAAGATCAATCTAAACACAATGACAGTTAAACAAAGTCAAATTCTTCGTGCTGCAAAGATCTATACAAAATATTAATTGATATTAACAAATCATGAAAAAATTATGTAAAAACTCGTGGATGCAGATGTGTTATAACTAGTTAATATAATTTTATAGTTAAATAACCATAATTTATGAATTATCATTGAAATATTATTACCGTTATACTGTTTGCCCAAACCGCATGTACAGGTTCTAAAACTAGTAATATATTAACTAGACTCGGTCTGTAACATCATTAAAGAATAACTGTTCATTTGATGCATAAAAACATACGGAGTAATACATTTTATAGTTATTTTCAGCTATTATAAAGGGAAGTTCTTGAATAAAAGTGCTTTTTTGTTTCTTACCGCGTGTCTTCCAAGACGACCAGCTACCACCCCATTTGGGATCTAATTGTACTTCGGAAGAAGGAAGAGCAATTGCAAGTGCAAATAATGCCAATAAGAAAGACAATGAGACTGTTCAATCTCATCATAGCGAATCAATCACAAGTAGATTTAGCCTTTGCTATATATCATGGATGCATATGTATGTATATCAAGGTTATAAATAGCGTGAAGCGCGGCATAGCGGCATAGTCAAGCCTCAAGTTTTAGCGTGAGGCGTTGCGACATAGCGTTTTCAAGGCGTGATTCAAAGCGGCAAAAAATATTTATAGAGTTGTCAATATTAGTTAGCTAATACGCTTAAAACTCAGTTATGGATTTACTAAGCCCGAATAAATACTTGTAAATAAGCTCAAGTCCAATAAATCTATTTAAAAAAAAATTTAAAAAAATAAAATCTTAAAAGCTTCAAAAAATGGCGCCACGCCTTGCGCTATAGCGCGCTTTATCATGCCTTATCACGCTTTGTTGCACGCTACGCCTAGAGATGACGCCTTGACCTGTTTCGTAACGTGGAGGCCACGCCTCACGCTATTTAGAACCCTGATGTATATACACCAATACACACGTTTGATGGAGTTGGACTTTTATAAGCACTTGGTGCTCATGAGCCGTAAGACACGTTTATAGTAAAAAAATGTTGTCATTTCACCTTTTTTACCTGAACCTATAACTTAACACAAAAACACCCTCTCTGCATCACTCAAGTTATAGGACACCCTCTCACCCACATTTTAACCCAATAAAACACAAATTGTAAAAAGAAATGCCCTATACCCGACTGGTTAATTTGACGCGAGGCATTATAACGATATGGGTGGGGGGTTATCAAGTCATAGGGCTGAGTTATAGGGATACAACTTGTCATACCGAGTGCCCTTATCATCATCATTGCCGTGTTTGTGGGGGCTAAGAACTTAAAGATGTTTACTAGGAAGATTATGGCTTATTCAACAAAAGAAAACAAAAGAAAAACAGAAGTCAAGTAAACGATATTGTATAATAAAGGTGATCGATCTATAATGGATCAAGCACATAGGAACAAAATAGTAATATATGCTTCTTTCCCTTAAAAAAAAAAAAAAAAAAAAAAAAAAAATACTTCACAGAATTTGGAATTGTGATTTATTTGGATTATTTTTTTAAAATGCATGACAAACCGATTATTTGGCCTCGTTAGACCAGACTGACCAAGACCGGACCGGACCGACCACATACGGTCCAGTCCTCGGTCTTAGCTTTATGGCTAATTCGGTCGTCGGTCCGGTCCGGTCTTGGACCGATGCTCACCCCTAGTTTTGATGATTATCATTAAGTGACCTTCTCTACTTTATTCAGCAGGTTGTTATGACATTCTTGAATTGTTCTTCAATTCATTCGTTATCTACGGGTTTGATTAACCATGAGTTTAAGTCTCCTTCAATTCAACCGATATTTAATTTAGGTCATCATCGGTAAGCACTTGATCACCTGATTGGAGTTCAGGTCCAGTATTGTTTTTAAGAGGTTTTAGTGAACAATTTTCGTACGCTTTTTTTTGTTTCTCTATGTAATCTGCATGACTAGTTTTTGTGGCAGCATGTTATTTGTTGCAACATGATAACTTGCTTATTCAGAAACTAATAAACTACTAACAGCTAAATATATAACAAAATTACTTCATACTTTTATGTCTCTCAACCATTTCTGGTTTTGTTTAGGGTGATATGTGAATCAATTCTTAAAGTAGGATAGTTATTGAAAGTATAGCTAATTGTAGAATAGTTTGCTTTTTGTGTTCTAAATATAGGATGATATAGGATGATATTTTTTATATTTTAAATATAAGATTTAATTATATTTTAATCTTCAAATCATAATCCGAATTGGTGAAGAATGATCCAAGTGCAGTGATGACTTTTTTTCCGTAAGTTTTCATGAACCATAGTGCTTCTCCAAATGTATGCAATGTCAATTTGTATATTAACAAATCACATACAACATCCTGATTTGTATTTTCATTACTATATATATAGCTGTATAACTTGATCAGAAGTACATTTTGGATTTAAAATGTAGCAGAAAAAGTATATATAAGATTATAACGTTAACATGAAAAATACGGGCTGAGAAATGATATTAAAGGAATTAAACTACATAAAGATATAAGCGCAATCGAGAATTATAGAGCCGTGAAACAATTAAAAAAAGGTAGAGGTTAAAGGCATACTTCTCATTGGTGCACATTAATCCCATCATGTGTACATTATATTAAGTTGTATTCATTTTGTATATCTCAAATACGTATTAGATCAGGTCCATGAAAACTTTAGAAAAAAAAGTCATCACTATGGTCCATTAAAAGCCTTGCATAAAAGATGCTCCCGCATATCACATATATAACTAGCCTCCAACACCAAATATCACTAGCAGCCTGTACTTACATCACAGATAAAACTTGCGCCTGTACTTGAGGCCAAAACTAAAATATTTGAAAATTCAAAGGAATAACAATACAAGATCCACCAATAACAATACAAGATCCACCTTCGGTTCATGATAATTTGATATTCAACTTAAATGCTACTTTCTCAACACCAACATGTGCATAAATTAAATCAAGAAATTCTACAAATCACATTTTTTTCTTTCTAATTGCAATAGTAGTATTCAGTGTAGATTCATCACCTTTAATTAACCCGTTCTCATATCGAATATCACCACTCCAAAATAAACTTACCACAAATGGACGTAATGCCATATTAAATATTTACACCGAATTCTAATTGCATAACATAAAACAATTTTATGACTTGATATGGGAGTAATAGTTACAAATAAGAACATACACACCTATTTGGAACTTGAAAGGAAGCATTAAGTGAAAATTTCTAAGTCCAACTTAGTGAGAAGTTATAATAAGTTTGGTAGGAAGAATTTATTGCTGTGTAGTTTGTAACATTAAAAATTAAAAAAAAAAATCCTACTTTTAGAATAAATAAAGCAAATCATCACATATTTAGAACATAAAAATGATTGCATGGCACATTGTAGGACCTGATGTATGCCTAGCTGTTAAAGAATTCTTTCAAACTGGGAAGCTTTTAGGTGAAATGAATGCAACTTTGGTATCTCTGGTCCCAAAAGTACCTCATCCAAGTAAAGTAGTTGAATTTAGGCCAATTGCATGCTGCAATGTGGTATATAAATGCATTAGCAAAATTCTTACTAATAGAATAAAGGAGAGCTTGAAGAAATTAGTTGATTTAAACCAAAGTGCTTTCATTGAGGGGGGGTTGATTCAGGATAATATCATGATAACTCAGGAACTACTCAAAGGCTATGATAGAAAGAATGGTCCAAAGAGATGTTGTTTAAAGATTGATCTTGCAAAAGCATATGATACTGTGGAATGGAGCTTTCTAAAGGAGATTCTTGGAAAATTTGGTTTTCATAGTAAAATGATACAATGGATTATGGTATGTGTCACCACTGCTAAGTTCTCTATTTGCTTAAATGGTGACAGAAAAGGCTATTTCAGAAGTGGAAGGGGACTTAGACAGGGAGATCCTATATCCCCTTACTTGTTTACTCTTGTTATGGAGGTATTCACTTTGCTTATGAAAAGGAATGCTCAACAAGGAGGTTTTAAGTATCATATGGGATGCAAAAGGTACAATTAACACATTTATGTTTTGCTGATGACTTGCTTCTTCTGTGTCATGCTGACATCAATTCTATCACAATCATAAAGAACACTCTATTGGAATTTAGTAATGCTTCTGGTCTCCTTCCTAACATGAACAAGAGTACTGCTTTTTTCTGCAATGTGGGTCATGAGGAGATGAATAAATTTCTTGAAATACTGCCATTCAGAATAGGTAAACTTCCTGTGAAGTATTTGGGAGTTCCTCTTATTACTAAAAGAATTGGTGCTAAGGAGTGCAAGCAACTTATTGATAAAGTAAAAAATAGAGTGCATGATTGGAAAAACAAATATCTATCATATGCAGGGAGATTACAGTTGATTGCATCAGTGTTAGCTTCAATGCATGTTTATTGGGCTGCAGTGTTCTTGCTTCCTAAGTCTGTGATTTATGATATTGATAGAATTCTAAAAGGGTTCTTATGGAGTAAAGGTGAATTAAAGAAAGGTCACGCAAAAGTGGCCTGGAAAACAGTTTGTACTCCAAAGAGTCAAGGTGGTTTGAGATTGAGAAAACTGGATACATGGAATGAAGCTTTGTTAATCAAGAATCTGTGGAGCATTGCATCTGATAAAAAGTCTTTATGGTTAAATGGGTCAACATGGTTAAATTGAAAGGAAGAAGTGTTTGGGAGATTCAAAAAGAGAATAATGACAGTTGGATGTGGAAAACTATTTTAGACCTCAGAGATAAAATAAGAAGTAATGTGTGGAAGATTGTGGGTAATGGTAAAAGGATTAATGTTTGGCATGATCAGCGGTGTAATTTGGGAGTTTTAAGCAATTTATTTTCAAGAGGAGATGTGTATGATGCAAGATTTCAAGATAGCATGACTGTAAATGAGATGGTGTCTAATGGAGAATGGATTTGGCCTGAGGAATGGGTAGTAATGTGTCCTGCTTTGAATGAGATTCCTATACCTGTAACTGATGAACAAATAAGTGATCAAACTAAATAGAAGGATATTAATGGCACTTTAGTGGAATTCTCCACTAAGCACGTATGGGAGAAGTTGTGTGTGCAGAATAATGAAGTTCCATGGCATAAAGTGGTCTGGTTTTCTCAAAATAATCCAAGATTTGCTTTTGTCCTTTGGATGGCTATAAGAGGTAGATTATAAACAGAAGATAGAATCATGCAATGGAACAGTAATAAAGATATGAAATGTCCATTATGTGTGAAGGTTAATGACTCTCATAAGCACTTGTTTTTTGAGTGTGAGTATTCTAGTAGTATATGGGAGGATATGAGAAGAAAGCTAGTGGAGAATGATATTCCAGAGGATTGGGAAGAAGTGATTGATTACTATAGTAACTGCAATTGCAACAACTCAATCAACAGTGTGCTCAAAAGAATTGTACTGGCAACAACTGTCTATTATATTTGGAGAGAGAAATTCTAGACTGTTCACAGGGGAGAAACAAAATTATGAAGTAGTATTGAAAGTGATAACAGATAATATAAGGTAGCAACTCCTTGGACTCAAAGTAAAAAAGACAGTTAATGTGATGAATGTGGCTAAAAGTTGGAAGGTGGATATGAAAATGGGATGTTGTATCTGAATTAAGGAGTGTTTGGGACAAGTAGTTTCAGAATACATAAAGGAATGTAACAGTGTGTTATTGATGGTTTCATACTCAAGGTGTGGAATATTGGTAAATAGAGGTAACTATCATCATTGTAGTACTTTCTGTTATAATCAGGCCATTACAATTGTGGAGTACCTTGTACCTTGGAGTCCTAAGTTGTGTAACTGTACCTACAATAGAGTCATAGTTATTCTGGTTTGGCCTTGGGAGGGAACTTGGAATGCTATGATTTCTATGTAGGAGGTCTATCACACTGTGGATGTACTATAAATGTAGGGCTCCCCTTTGTGAAGGGTAAATGGTCTTGGAGGGGGGTGTAAGTAGTATGGAATTGAGAGTGGTGAAAGATGACACTTCATGGTCCATACTTTACACTCCCACAGGAGGAATGGTTGGTCCTCACTGGAGGAGAGTGTTTCTAGTCATATGAAGCCATTCGTAGAGATAGAAATGTAGTATGACTAGAAGAGCCCTTTGGTGGAGGGGTATGGGTTCCTAGTGAAGCCATTAACCTTCTTTGCTATACTTACTGTGGATGCTGGGTGAGTGAGTATGGCAAAAAGGTAAGATGAAAATGTAGCTAGATGGTAGGTGCATTTGAAAGTGAATTGAGGTGTTAATGTGGTGATATGCAATGCTCTGTTTTTTGCCCTGTTCTGGCTGAGGAATGTTCTGACAGATATTGTATATAGAGTCAGCTGATATCGGTTAGCATTAGAGTTCCAGATTGAATGTAGTTTCTATTCTGTATCAGGAAAGGGGTATGCCCCAATCCTTTTGGTGATAAACCTTATGATGTAAATTTTTTGGTTGATTAATATAATTCACTTTTGCACCCAAAAAAAATGATTGCATCATACTTTTAGCTAACTTTTTGAAAACAATTAGTTTTAGAAAATTTTCGTGTGATATGTAGTTTTTTTTACCTTTGAGAAAGAGACTGTAAGATGATGTAACAATTAGTGATTTTTAGCTTTTTATTAACACATGCGGCACCTCTTAAAAATATTGAGGGCAATTACATACGCACCTACTAAAACTTGCATATTTGCATATTTCTTCAAAATATATTTAAATAATATTGTACATTATGCACTAAAAACTTTTATTTTAAAGAAATATGCAAATATACAGCTTTCATTGGGTATATATGCAATTCCCCCAAAATATAGTAGCATCTAAAATCTTTTGACTATGTACCCCTCCACTATAGAGTAGTAAAGATTATAGAACACTCAAAATGATACCTTACTAAAGTGAAGTACTTAAAAAGTGTTTTTAATCTACTTCTATCGTATATGATATATCATCAAAATCAAATAATATAATTGTAAATCAAGATATGAATTACTATTTAAATATTAGTCAATCAAAATAAACAAAAGTAAGTCATGATATACAACGCTAACATTATCTCATTTCATCAACATTTCATGTAAGGTTGTTCAAATAAGCTCAAATAAGCATTTCTGATCTGATAAACATGTCTGTATTAATCTTATGCTTATTTTGTGTTTAAATTGTAGACGAAATCTGGATATGAAGTTAGGGGACTTTTTTTGGACAAAGTAAAGTGAAGTTAAAGCTAGAAAGGAGTTATGCTGCATATGGAAAAGACACAAAGGATGAAGGACTAAAGGAGTATATATTTTGGCTATGTAATCAACTTTATAACCCGATCTAGAGTTATCAAAAACATAAATAAACTTAGGATCAAATGAGAAGAAACCTTAAAATGAGAAGAATGGGAAATAACTATAAATACACATAAAAGATGCGTCGACTTAAATTAGATGCATCCCTAATCTTTTAGATGCACCATAATATATTTTATAGCTAAAATTTAGATGCATATACATATATCAGATTCATATACATATATCACATGCATTTCATCAAGTTATACGAATCCTATGAATTTTTCACCCTCTGCGAGTCAAATTTGTTGCTAGTACTACTGTACACCGTTTTCACTTAAAAATCACTTTCGAAACTAAGTGAGATGCATCTAAATGAATAGAAATGCATCTAATTAAAGTTGATGCATCTCAAATATGTCAGAGGCAGAGCTAATAGGGTGGCTAGCGGGTACTCAGTCATCCCCAACCGGCCTAACTTGTCCAACTTATAGCTTGAATATCAGCCCATGTTTCATCGGGTTTTTAATTTGGCACCTACTATATGGCTCAAATTTTAGGTGCGAGTTACACGTATTATGTTTGGGTGCTACAAGTATATAGGGATATGGTGGGGGCCTATAGAAAGTCTCAAAGAAAAAAAGAAGAAGAAGGAAACAAATACATGGAGATGATGATGAATGACGATGAAGAAGAAACAGAGAGGGAAGACGGAAAAGAAACGGCGTAACAAAGGGTAGTATAGTGGGAGACCTACTTATTTGTAAACTTGGCTTCTTTGCAGGCCCAATATACATACGAGCTAGCCCATTACACATTTTACCATCAAAATACTAGTATGTTTTACATGGAAAATAAAAAAAGTTAATGAAGAAGTAATATAATTTTAGGTAGGTTGCAGCAAATAAATGTTAACATGCTCATTGTGATATTTTATTGGCTACGTTCTATTGTTTTTTTTCTTAATTTCAAAATTTAATATAACTTTGACATTGCTTAATTGTATGTACCTACGTACTTTTTTTTTTTTTTTTTTTTTTTTTTTTTTTTTTTTTTTTTTTTTTTTTTAAATAACTAAGTAATAATAGCTAAAATGTGTAAATTTTTGCATTTAAAAGAAAAGGTTATGTAAATGCTTCGATGGTACTATATATATTTAACATGAAATTATCGCCGCATAATCACTAAAACTGTGAACCACGACATGTCACCATTGTTGTTGCTTTCTTTGAAGTCTTCGCGTCGTGCGGACAATCTACTACTTAAGTTAGCTTAGCATGTGGACTAACAAGTTAGTTTAACATCTTTATGCAAAATAAGTTGATCCGATAAATGGTTAAAGTTTATTATTACTTTTTTTTATAAAGAAAAAGATATATTTCTAATTGCGCAAGTTCGTCATTTTAGTGCAAATAGGTTTATTAATTTAATCATTGGTTCGAAAAAAAACATTAAACACTATTATCTTCTCAAAATATCCGAGCCTCCCCTAATAAAAATTTCTGGCTCCGCCCCTGAAATATGTGGTTATAGTTATTTCTCATTTTTTTCATTTTAAATTTTCTTTTCACTGAATCCTTACCCCACATGCATATCTCACTTTGTCTCTCATACTCTCTCTGATCTCTCATATCTCTCTCATAAACTTTTTAGTTAGATCCTCTTTATCTGACATTGTTTCATTGTAATCTTTTGATGACTATCACATAATAATCCCGTCTGTATAATAAACATTGTGTATTAACTTGTTGATGAATCTTGCCGACTAGTTTGTTTCATAGTGGATTATGTTCTTGGTTTATGGTTTAGATAGAGTTTTGATACTATCGCACAAAGGTCATGTTTACAAGGTACTACAAGTTATATAACCAAAGAGAAAACAATCTTTCTAGTATCAAAACTCATGTTAGCCTGAGACTGCACATGTTTGCCCGATTCTATTGGGTTAACCCCAATCTACCCATATTAAAGGTCAAACCCGAAAGTCAAAGTCAACCACAAAAAAGTCAACTCGCTGGAATAACTGCCAAATAGCAGTTACAAACATCAAAGGGACATGTCTGTTGGATCGAACCAACACAACTCTTCAAATGACACCCTTTCATTTCTTATATATAGATTAGAACATGTAACTTTACATTCGATGACATATTTATAGAAAATAGAGATTATTTCATATTTTGGTATATCGTTGATTAAAGATCCGTGAAATTGGGCCAACAATTCGTATCAGAGCCAACATCATCATATACCCAGATTCCATTTTTGCTTTGAATCGAAAGAAAAAATCCCAGGTCTCGGTATATAATTTTTTCTGCAAATTATTATTCGAACCACAATAATCAAATTTTTTTTTTCATCTTATTGTGTTCAAGGAAGATACCATTACTTCTCTAGTCGCCTCATAACATTACCGGCATCTAGAAAAAAGGCACCTTCATTTTTTTTTTTGCAAAAAAATCCGATTACTTTTTTTTACCGAGAGCATAAACATACCCAGGGATCAAAGTTTTGTTTTTTTTTTCAAACAAAATACCGATTCAGAAACAAGAACCACCATACCATCATTAACATGATAGTCATCATCAAAAGGGGCAAATAAGTGATTCATAATAAATGAACAAACACACCTGTTTTTTCCTGAAGAATCAAGCACCCTTGATTAATTGATTGAATCATCACACGATTCAACATAACACGGCAGAAGAATCCCACAAGTGGATGAACCGGCGTTCGAAACAAGAACACCAAACCGTGGAGAGGAGATTAACCAAAAGCCAAGAAAACTCGGCGGTCAACCATCAACATAAACATCAGAAGCAGTTATCGGGGTCTCATCAAAAGAGAGAGAGAGACAAGGATATCTCTGGAAGGAGATACAGAGAAAAGGAAAAAGAGGCGCATATAAGCGCTAGGGCAAACAAGAAACCACAACTTACGGCTTCGGTTATAATAACCCCCCCAAGTTTCGAAATTTACACATCCACCCTTTTATTTTAAACTTATACTTATTATTAGTATAGCTTATCTTTTATTTTGATAAGTTACTACATAATATCCTTAAGTATCTTATCATATTTAATTTTATAATAACCTAGTGTTTTTTACGCTGCTTATTATAATTAGGAATAACTTTTAAGGAGTAATTAACCTTAGGTTTATTTCATTTTATACTTATAATCTCCGAGGATAGTTTATTTTTTTAACTAATCCTATAGGTTTTGATTGTCACTTTAGACACAAAACATTAGAAGCGCACTATATATTTTTAACACATCCCGTGTTAGAATTTTAAGGAGATTACCTTGTCATTATCATTTAAAAATGACTAAAGACGGTGGAAACGATGGAAATAAGGAGGTTAGTATACCTAATACTACCCCTCAATTCCAATGCCCGATATTGAAACCCGCGAATTACTCACTATGGGCAATTCGAATGCAAATTATTCTAGAAGCAAATGGGTTATGGGAAACGATAGAGCCATTAGACTCAACTCAACCCGATAAGAAAAAAGAGAAAACTGCTATTGCATACCTTTACCAATCCTTACCCGAAGATCAATTACTTCAAATAACAAAGCACAAAACCCCGAAAGCAATGTGGGAGGCTTTGAAAACTAGACACTTAGGCGAAGATAGTGTTAAACAAGCGAGATTACAAACACTCAAATATGATTTTGAGTTGTTACATATGAAGGAAGACGAAACAATAGACACCTTTACAAGAAAACTCACAACTCTTGTAAACAAAGCCGCCAAGTTCTTCCTAGCGTATAGTATTGGGCAGATTGAGTCTTTCTCTAATATAGTACCTAATAGTTAGATTAAGCATTAGGCGCAGGAACACCGAGTGGGATCAAAGAAACTAGCGGACTGATCACTAAATAGATACAAATAGGTGCAAATTCTGACATCACCACAGCCCTGTCTAGGACACACAATAAAAGATCAAAAGTTAGTTAGGAAATTACTAAATGTTGTACCTGATAGGTATCTGCAAATAGTTGTGTGGAAAACTAGAAGGGGGGTTGAATAGTTTACATTGTAGCATCTAAAATCTTTTGACTATGTACCCCTCCACTATAGAGTAGTAAAGATTATAGAACACTCAAAATGATACCTTACTAAAGTGAAGTACCTAAAAAGTGTTTTTAATCTACTTCTATCGTATATGATATATCATCAAAATCAAATACTCCCTCCGTCCCAATTTATTTGTCCACTTTTGACTTTCGAAGTCTTTCTTTTTTAACTTTGACCTTAAATTTTGTTTTTTGTGCTATATAATACTTGATGAAACTTATACCTAATGAAAATACATTTAAAACTCAATATATTTATATATTTTGCATCAAGTATTAAATAACAAAAAAGAAAATATTTAACGTCAAAGTCGTAAAAGAAAGACTTCAAAAGTCAAAAGTGGACAAATAAATTGGGACGGAGGGAGTAATATAATTGTAAATCAAGATATGAATTACTATTTAAATATTAGTCAATCAAAATAAACAAAAGTAAGTCATGATATACAACGCTAACATTATCTCATTTCATCAACATTTCATGTAAGGTTGTTCAAATAAGCTCAAATAAGCATTTCTGATATGATAAACATGTCTGTATTAATCTTATGCTTATTTTGTGTTTAAATTGTAGACGAAATCTGGATATGAAGTTAGGGGACTTTTTTTGGACAAAGTAAAGTGAAGTTAAAGCTGGAAAGGAGTTATGCTGCATATGGAAAAGACACAAAGGATGAAGGACTAAAGGAGTATATATTTTGGCTATGTAATCAACTTTATAACCCGATCTAGAGTTATCAAAAACATAAATAAACTTATGATCAAATGAGAAGAAACCTTAAAATGAGAAGAATGGGAAATAACTATAAATACACATAAAAGATGCGTCGACTTAAATTAGATGCATCCCTAATCTTTTAGATGCACCATAATATATTTTATAGCTAAAATTTAGATGCATATACATATATCAGATTCATATACATATATCACATGCATTTCATCAAGTTATACGAATCCTATGAATTTTTCACCCTCTGCGAGTCAAATTTGTTGCTAGTACTACTGTACACCGTTTTCACTTAAAAATCACTTTCGAAACTAAGTGAGATGCATCTAAATGAATAGAAATGCATCTAATTAAAGTTGATGCATCTCAAATATGTCAGAGGCAGAGCTAATAGGGTGGCTAGCGGGTACTCAGTCATCCCCAACCGGCCTAACTTGTCCAANACGCTTTGATGATTCAATTAAACTCATGTATCCAAAGGGGTTAGAAGATCATATACACGTATAAAACATGAAATTCATAATTCCTTTTATCATAAGTTTCTATCATCATACTTATCTTGTAAGTCTAACTTGTTGATGGTCCTTTTGAGTTAAATCCTAATCCGGTTTTATCTCCAAAAGACTTTTGACTTTTTAACATTCTTTCAAGAGACTTTGAACTTTCATCAAATTTTGCCAACATCTTTCCTTTTTCATTTTGCTTTTTAATTTCATTTTTGTGATCTAAACAAAGCTTACATTCTAGATCAATTTCAACACCACTCTCGAGTCTAGACATTTTATCTTCTAACAAAATTTCTTTTTCAAAGTCATTCATAAAAACTTTTGAAGACTCATTGTTAAAGATGGTTTTTAAGTTTAAGTTACCCAAGAGTTTAGACTCGTTTTCTATTTTGGAGAATTCTAAAATGAATGTGTCAAAGCAAAAATGTTTGTTTTCACCATGTACCTTGCTTGTTGTTTCAATGGATTGACAATCACCCACCGGATTAATGTCTTCGTCCACTTCCGTTTCATTCCGTAATTCACAAGCAAGTTCATCAACACACATGTACTCGTCTTCACTTGTACCTTCATTCAAAACATTCAAACTCGTAGTACATGTATAATTTTCAAGTAAGTGCCTATCTATTAGTCTTTCTAAGACTCCCAATTCACATGTAAGATCAAATTGCTCATCTTTGACTTGACATTTTTCTTGGTGACGGTTTAGAATATTTTTCCAAATATCATTAGCCGTTTGACATAAAAAGACTTTTTCAAGCTCATTCTTTGGCAAGGCTTTGTAAATCATTTTCTTAGCTTTAATGTTTTTATAAAGATTAGGATACCCTTTTTGATTATCAAAACTTGATTTCATTGGTTTGAAATCACCAATAGAAATGACATGCCAAAGATCTTGATCAATTGATTTTACATAGCTTTCAAAATTACTTTTCCATTCAAGAAAACTTTCTTTTTCAAATAGCGGTAGTTTTTGAATAAATTTCCCTTCTTTGAGATTTTCAAAATCCATGGATCGATCCAAGTTTTAAAATACAATATATTTTAGGGAACTTGAGTAACGTAGCTCTTGATGCCAATTGTGGAAAACTAGAAGGGGGGTTGAATAGTTTACCGCTTTTTAATTTAATTATCTTTTACAAATTACCCGTTTTAGTTAAAGATATATTGTGACGTTTTGCTTTATTATATGAATGGAAGTACTTTGAAGAACTCAAAGATAATATATAATCACAACACAATATATATGTAAAGCATGTAAGTAAAGAGATAGAACGATCAAACCACAACACGATTGTTTATCGTGGTTCGGCTACAAGGACCTCACTTGTCCTTGCCCTACGTCCACGCCCCGAGTGTCCAACTCGAGAGTTTCAAGCACTATCAACAAACTCCTTCTCGGTGGAGAAACCTTTCACACGTCGCTTACACTTTATCCGGTACTAAGCTAAATACCGGGTTCTAGTTCAAGGTAGAACCAACCTAACGTCGCCTAATTCCTTTTACCGACACAAGGCTAGATGTCGAGTTCTTTACCAAGGGTACAACCACTCCCGTTAGTTCTTTTACAAGGGTACAACAACTCCCATTACACTACGTATTTTGAGGCCTAAAATACTAACCGATCACTTGACACAATACATATGAAGTATAAACTACCAAAGCTTATACTAGACTAAGTTAACAAGTCTTGCAACTTCTTGTTGAAACTTGTAACTTCTTCATTGATCTTGTGGACTTCTTGCTACATAAGATAATCACACAAGTCAAAATGTTCCTGGGTTAGTTGAGAGAATATGTGGATTATTTGGCTCAAAGTGATCATCTTTTTCTTGCAAGTTGGCTTCTATTTATACTGCATGAAATGTCACATCTGGCGGACCCGGCGGAACCTTCACAAGGGTTCCGCCCGTTATACTCCAGGGTTCCGCCAGGTCTGATGAAGTCCAACCTTGCACACAAAGTAAATTCCTACAAAACTATGTCAAGTCACATCACATAGGTAGCATTGACTCCATGAAGAGTTCTTTCATGCAATCATCAATGCCAAAGAGAGTCAAACACACTATGTACTTAAGTCATGTGTAATGATGAGATGTGACTAAATGAAGATGCATGAACTTATACACATGATGTGACACAACACATTCAATTCATGCAAGACTTTTATTTATACAAAGTCACATTAAACCTACAAGCTACTTAACCTTGACTTAAAGCTTATGACAAGTCAAACACATAATGTTCACTTAAATTGCATAAGGACACAAGTTAGTTAAGAGCATGTTGTGACAATACAAGCTAGAACATGTTAGGATAGCTTTAGCAATTATTAAAACTAAGTGTGCAAGCAAGATGACATTTAAGTACAAGGCATGTAATGTCATTGTCAAGTTAATGCAAACTTGAATTCTTTCTTAAGTGTGCAAGCAAGTGTTATGACAAGTTAGACACATGAATGCTTGATGTGACAATACACATTAAAGACACAAGTCAAGTCATATCAACTTATTGCTAGCCTACATGCAATCTGATTCGATCGCCAACGTTAAACACATAACCCTATAACAGTGAATGCATAGTCTTAAAAGTATCCATTTAAATATATACAAACCAAGTTCTTGTTTAACCATAGAATCAAAGTCTTACGTTTATAATAAGACTTTAAATAAAGTGATGTTTTATTACAAATTAAAGTTTGCATTTTGCGCATTACAAAACTTAGCAAGAATCCGTTAAAATATAATAACGTTTTTAGGGCCGATATTTGTATTAACAGGTTGCATCTATAGAACAATATTCGAACTAAACAACTAATGACAACTGGAAGAAGCATAGGAGACTAAGCCGTATGAAGAAAGGATAAGTTTCAGAAAGAATAAACAAGTGTACAATCAAGAGAGTTTGATGCACACACGATATGAAGGACAAGGAAAACCTTTTAGAGAATATGGTCAGGGAAGATCTAACCATTCTCGAGGCCGAGAACAAGACAAGAACAATTATCAATCTAAAAAGGAAGAACGAGCGTCTTTTGAAGAAGATACAAGAGACAAATCTCAAGTCACATGCTACCGATGTCACAAACTTGGACATTATGCATGTGAATGTCAAAATAAACGCAAGAATCAAGTCAGAGAATAATCAAATTTTATTGAAGAAGACTTAGAGCCAACATTGCTTATGGCGACTATAACTGAAGAGAAATGATACAATGAGCATACCGGAGTGATTGCAGAAACAACAGAGAGTGCAGAAACAACAGAGATTGCAGAAACAGCAGAGAGTGCAGAAATCGCAGAGAGTGCAGAAACAGCAGAGATTGCAGAAACAGCAGAGAGTGCAGAAACCGCAGAGAGTGCAAACATCACAAAAGATAGCAGGGAGTGCAAAAGATTCCAAAATTCGATCAATGTTGCAGCGAATGTTAAAGGAAGCAAAATGGAGACGACTACAAAAGACTTAAAGATCTAGGAGACGACGATTGTGATTAAGGGGGAGAATATTAGGTTAATCCCAATCTACCCATATCTGTTGGATCGAACCAACACAACTCTTCAAATGACACCCTTTCATTTCTTATATATATATTAGAACATGTAACTTTACATTCGATGACATATTTATAGAAAATAGAGATTATTTCATATTTTGGTATATCGTTGATTAAAGATCCGTGAAATTGGGCCAACAGATTCTTCAACTACCTTTAACACCTGGGGGCCACATTACCATCGACATTGTCAGAAGGAGGATGATCATACATACAGCAGTTTGCACACAATGAGAATGAAATCTAGCCGCCACACTATTTATAAGGTAGCGGTGCCTTGCCTTGACAGCTTGACTAGACTCTTTCATGCAATTCCTATTAGAGGATAGATATTAATTAACGTTCGTTTCTATAGCGTAAACATTGTACCTAAAACAAACAACTGAAAAAAGCGATGTGGGCTTATATATATCCCGTTGATGAGCCGGTCAAAATGTTAAAATTCATAGTTTTCTTAAAAAAACCAACAAGGATGAATACGGATATGAGTCACACACACGCTATTTTAAAAACCATGAACTTACAATGGCAGCACCACTGGTATGGACAGACCCATCCAGGAATACAATTTACAATTCTAAGAAGCTACCCGAATCAGACAACAATACATTCTTTCTCAAACAGCACTATATCTAATATCTGATGCAGCAAATCCATTTGCAGGCATACAGAATCACTTTCAAAACACATACCACAGACTGTCATCCAAAAGAAACATCATGAATCACCCATATATGCACCAAGACCATAGACTCATAACTACATTTCCATGACCATCTTCCTAACTTGATTAGTCAACCAACACCCATATTTTAAAAACCATGAACTTGGAAAGTGTTTCGAGATGTAAGTCGTGAAAGTATCAACACTATTCTTGAGAACTCAAAAAGAAGATCAATGCTTGAAATTGTAAAGTGGAATTCCAAGATTATTGGTTAAACTTACTAAGAAAATTGGAGATAAACAATTCAAAAAACTCATACTACAAACTTAAATGTTCAAAATGACTGTATAGGCGTATATTTATTAAAAATTGAAAACTTAAACATTCAAAACATCGTATTCGATACATGAATATATGAGATTAATTAATATGCCGCAACCACATATCACGACTTCATGTTACCGGGTTATTCCTTTGTCTACGGAGCACGCGGTGGTCGACGAGGAGCTGTTGTTACCATAAAGAAATAAATCAGTATGTTTAATTTGAATAGGAATTTACTGTAATTTTTTCAACAAAGCGTTGAAATTATTTTAGTTAAGACAAGAGCAAGCATAACAACAAGTAAAAACTATTTTCATGCACTAGTCCTTAAATGTAATAAAGTGCTTAATTTTTGGGTAGAACAATTAATATACAAACTGAACTCAGTCTATAAACAAAATTGAAGTTTAAGTGGTCAACAAAGGTGATATATAGGTTTTATAGTTATTTTGAAGTAATTAATATGTTGAAACTCTTAAATAGAAATGAGCTTTTTTCTTACTGCATGGCGCGTCTCCCCAACAGCCCCAACTACCGCCCCATCGTGGTGGTGGTGGTCGTGGTGGTGGTGGTGGTGGTGATGGTGCTACAACTTGTGCTTCGGAGGAAACAAGAGCAAGCGCAAATAAGATAGCCAAGAAGAAAACAATGACACTATTCAATCTCATCATCATGACTAATTAAAAACACAACTAGATTTAGCTCTTGTTTTTGTTATATCATGGGTGTGCGTGTGTATATATATAGAGACACACGTTTGTTGGACTTGGACTTTTGCGAGGCTTGTATTTCACTGCCATTGCCAAGTTTGTGGGGTTAAAATGATTGAATAATATGCCGATACCCATTCTTGATTGTCGACTTTTATAAGATTACTTCAAACAATGAGTTTTTAAAACTAGTAGGATCCACGAAGACATTTCAAACTCATTACCACATGTATTTAAAATCAATGCGTTTACTTTGTCGTATCAAATAATGTTTACTTTGTCGCATCAAACGATGTTTATTTTCAAGCTTTACCAACTTCTTTAAACCAACCCCCTACACGATAAAAGACGATCACCCC
>LBNU01037213.1:60191-105514 GCA_014162995.1 Artemisia annua | reverse complement strand
CGCTTTAAGTGCGTAGAGTGTGAGGAACGTTTTCCCTTTCTTTCATGAATTCAGACATGTTCTATATTAATATTTTTTCCGTCTCAAAATAATTGTCCGTCGACAAAAACACACAGTGTAATAAAATCAAAATTATTATTGCTTTCTTTTTCTTACTTTTTGCAGAAAGTTAGTTTTACATTTAACCAATTAATTAATTTTTCTTTAAACTTTGTAGTATTAATTTCAGTTTTAGATACAATTCCGGTATTAGATATAGTTGCAATATTAGACAAAGATTCAGTACTAGTTTTAGATGGCGTTCCAGTATCAGATTCAGTCTCAGTTCAGCTTTAAGTTCAATTTTAGTACAATTATTAGCTCACGCTAGAGTGACAAGAATATAGTCTCAATTTAGCTTTAGATTGTTTAGTAATGATATTCAGTAACTGGATCAAGGAGAATACGATTATGTAGTGTTAATGATTATAGCATGTTTCTGCTTACATTTTAGATTTAGTTTCAATACTCACTAAGTCATATGACTTACAGTTGTTAGTTTCCCTTTTTATGCAGATAAAGGAAATGGGCATTGGGGCTTGTAGATAAATGAAGATGATTTAAGGGGACGATAATGCTCGTAAGCATATGTGACGAGCATCTCATCCATACTCCTCGTTTAAATGTCTTTCAAGTCCAAAACATATTATAGTCAGTTTATGAGTCGAATGGTACATTTGTAAACAAGTTAAGAAGTTTTTGGGTCAAAAGCGGGTGTTAAGGTAAAAACCCGCAATCTATATATTTAACGCTTCTGCATATTGCTTTCATGAAACTTGTATAGAAATGGTATTTAGCATATGAATATATCGGTCATATTTCTAGTTGAAGAATTTTTGTGTCAGTTTATGTTAGTTACTCGAAAAATAATTCTGCGAAGATCACGAAAGAAGGTTCGCCGAGTTTGGTTTCAAAACCGCCGGTTTGATATTTGATAAACCGCCGATTTTCTGGCATTTAAAAAATAAAATAAAATAATTTATTTGTGTTTCATCAAAACACTTTCGTAGCGTAATATACTCCCTCCGTCCCAAATTATAAGTCCACTTTTAATTTGCACAAAGTTTAAGAGATTCTCACTAACTACACTATTCACCAATCAAATATTTTCTTTCTCCACTAAAATGCATTTTGATTGGTTGAAATAGAAAGTGGACAAGTAAAAAATGGTACTTGGATTCTGGTACCACGACCCTCTGGTGTTAATTTGGTGAGATCTATGTGGTTGTTTAAGCATAAATTTCATGCTGACGGGACTCTGAGCCGTTATAAGGCTCGTTTGGTTGCCAATGGCAGTAGTCAGCAACTTGGTATTGATTGTGATGAGACCTTTAGTCCGGTTGTCAAACCGGCTACCATTCGCACCGTTCTTAGCCTTGCGGTATCTCGCAAGTGGCCTATCCATCAACTTGACATTAAGAATGCCTTTCTTAACGGGGATTTATCTGAGACCGTATATATGCACCAACCGCCGGGCTTTGTAGACTCTCGGTACCCTCATCATGTCTGTCTTCTGTAGAAATCCTTATATGGACTAAAGCAGGCACCTCGTGCTTGGTTTCAGAGATTTGCAGGATATGCTACTAGAGTTGGATTTTATCATAGTCGCTGTGACTCTTCATTATTTATTCTTCGACAGGGCTCCCAAGTAGCTTATTTACTTATCTATGTGGATGACATTATTCTTACAGCCTCTTCTACTGCCCTCCTACAGCAGATCATTTCATCCCTGCACAGTGAGTTTGAGATGACTGATCTTGGGGCTCTTAATTATTTTCTGGGCATTTCTGCTACTCGGCATTCTACAGGTCTCTTTCTATCTCAACAAAAGTACGCTACTGAGCTTCTTGAGCGTGCCCACATGACCAACTGTAACCCTTCTCGAACACCAGTTGATACAGAATCCAAACTGGGTCCCGAAGGTGTTCCAGTTCAGGATCCTACTTTATATCGTAGTCTTGCAGGTGGTCTTCAGTATCTCACATTTACAAGACCAGATATCTCCTATGCTGTACAACAGATTTGTCTTTACATGCATGATCCTCGTGAGCCACATTTAGCTTCCCTTAAACGTATTTTACGATATGTTCGAGGGACTTTGGATTTTGGTCTACACTTATATTCATCCTCTACCACTTCTCTTGTTGGATATACAGATGCAGATTGGGCGGGTTGCCCATCCACACGACGGTCTACCTCGGGATACTGTGTTTTTCTGGGTGATAATCTACTTTCTTGGTCTTCCAAGCGACAACACACCATCTCCCGGTCCAGTGCTGAAGCCGAATACCGGGGTGTTGCTAATGTTGTAGCTGAGACTGCATGGCTTCGTAACCTTCTTCGTGAGCTGCATTCTCCTCTTTCTACTGCTACTCTGGTCTACTGTGATAATGTTAGTGCCATCTATTTGTCTGCCAACCCTGTTCAACATCAACGGACCAAACATATTGAGATTGATATACACTTTGTCCGTGACATGGTTACTGCTGGTCAGGTTCGTGTTCTCCATGTACCCTCCCGTTATCAATACGCAGATATCTTCACCAAAGGACTTCCTTCAGCCTTATTTGAAGATTTTAGATCCAGTTTGAGCGTCCGGCTTCCTCCCGCTCCAACTGCGGGGGAGTNCACTGGTGCGTTTAGTTGGGGAAATATCATGTTTAACAAGAAAAACAGAAATATCGCGTTTAAATAAGCGTTTTTTTAATAAAATGTTTTGCAAAACACAAAATCCCTTATTTTCTAACTTAACAAGTAAAATTACAAAACAAATCTTATTTGTTTTCCTTGTTTTCCTTTGTAACCCACAACCCTCCTTCCCTTTCTTCAAAATAGAAAATACAAACATCAACTAAACGTGTTTTATATATTTTCTAGTGTTTTGTGGAGATAAATTTCCTTTCCAAATTTTTACAAAAGTAAAGATAGAAAACAAGAGTATTTTTTCTCTAACTAAACGCTATTAGTTGATATTTAGTTGATCAAGATAAGCATAAGAGTTATTGTGTCCTAGTTGTCATCTTTATGTAATTTGCTTAATTAGTGGGTAATTACCATTTACCCAAAATAACTTAATTATAGGCTATATGTATCCTTGTATTTGGTATGGAATAAACACACACAATTGTCCATTCAACATGGTAATCAGAGCAAAAACTGATCCTCACCTAAAAAAATCTCTAACAAACCGTATCTCCCTTTCTCTCCCTAAAACTGTCATCTAAAACCAGCCTCTAAAGTACGTTGTTATTCTTTTTAGATAATAGTCTACGTTTTCTGTTCCAAGCTTCACCTCTTTTTCTATTCTTTTAGTGTGATAGTTGTCATTATCAGTAATATAATTGTTTATATGGTCCTTGGCGTGGAACAATTACAAGGGTTGACTATCTTTTATTCAATTCAAAGCTTCAATACCCATAAAATATTCATTCATCATCACACCAACCAAGTCTTGTCTTTGCTTTCATAAATTCACACTATCAATTTAATATATTCACCCAAAGTGGTAACCGAAATGTATCAATCACGTGTGGTAAGTGGAATATATCAACCATGTGCGGCCCAAAACACAAAAGTAAATACGGGATTAAGACCTGGATTGAATTATTCACATGTGGCCCAACAGCCTTTTTTGTTCACGCAGATGGCACAACAGAAAACCAATCAATCCGGTATACTTGGTCCCGCTCCCGCTATGCTTCCGAGTGCTTTTAGTGTCATGCCTTTACAGGACCCGACATGGAACATGGATACAGGTGCTTCCTCTCATTTAAATTCCAGTGCAAGTAATTTAAATACTATTTTTAATAAACGTTTATTCCCATCTGTACATGTTGGTGATGGTAATTCTATTCCCGTCACCAACACTGGCCATAGCATTATTCCATCTCCTCATCGCCCACTTCATCTTCATAATGTACTTGTTACTCCTAATATCATTAAAAATCTTATTTCTGTTCGACAGTTTACTAGGGATAATAATTGTACTATTGAATTTGACGCCTTTGGTTTTTCTGTAAAGGATTTCCTAACTCGCCACATCCTTCTTCGATGTGACAGTTCGGGTGATCTCTATCCAGTTACCAAGCCGTCAACTATCCCCACTGCTTTTGTCTCCACAAGTTCTTCCACGTGGCATCAACGTCTCGGTCATCCCGGCGACGAAGTGCTACGGTCTCTTGTTTCTCGTAATTTTATTTCATGTAACAAAGCTAAGTCTACACATGTTTGTCATGCTTGTCAACTTGGCAAACATGTAAAGCTTCCTTTTTATAGTTCGGCTTCTACGGTTGAACATTGTTTTGATATTATTCATTCAGATTTATGGACTTCTCCCATTGTTAGTTCTAGTGGCTTTAAATATTATGTCCTTTTTCTCGATCATTACTCTCACTACTTGTGGATTTACCCTCTTCGTTCTAAATCTGACATGTTCTCCAAATTTTTGCATTTTCGTACTTATGTCAAAAATCAATTTAAAAGTGAAATAAAAAGTTTCCAATGTGATCATGGTGGTGAGTTCGATAATAACCAACTCCACACACTTTTTGCTAATAATGGTATTCAACTTAGATTTTCTTGCCCTAAAACCTCTCAACAAAACGGCAAGGCGGAAAGAATGATCCGCACCATAAATAACACCATTCGTACACTTCTTTTCCAAGCACACCTACCACCTACCTTTTGGGTCGAGGCTCTTCATATGGCCACCTATCTCCTCAACCTTCTTCCCTCAACCGCCATCAACAATGAAATCCCATACACAAGACTTTTTCACAAGGAACCCAACTACTCCCGTTTGCGCATATTCGGGTGCCTTTGTTACCCCCACCTTCACTCCCCTCACAAACTCGCACCTCGAGCAACCCCGTGCATCTTCTTGGGCTACCCCGCTTATCACCGTGGTTTTCGTTGTCTAAACCTTGAGACAAACAAAATTATCCTTTCTAGACATGTCACTTTCGACGAAACCCAATTTCCCTATCGATCTATGACACCCACGTCCCCACCTACATATACCTTTTTAGAACCCGCGCCTTCCCCTCTCCTGAGCCACGGTCTAACCACTCCAACCGAACCTTCTCCCACCACTCCTCAACACCAAACAACAACCAACACCCATACTCTTTTATCAAATGAAGACACTCCTTCAACCCGTACACTACCACATACCCCGATTCATCAACCCAACGTTAATAACCCACCAGCCTTCAGTTATCCCTCGAGCCCAGTTTCTCAAGCCCAACACCAAGCCACTATTATCCACTCCCCACCTCAACAGCAACCCAACAGCTCATCAACCGCAGCCCAAAATCAACCATCACCAGCCGAACAACCTCCTACGAACACATCCAACACCAATGCCTCCACCCAACCCACACAACCTCCCACTGAACCACCCCATTGAACGTCTCTCGCTTCATACTTCTTCAATCTCGCCCTTACCTAAATCTCCCTTCCTCGCTCTTCAAAACCCTCATTGGAATAATGCTATGTATGATGAGTATAATGCGTTAGTTAAAAATGGTACTTGGATTCTGGTACCATGACCCTCTAGTGTTAATTTGGTGAGATCTATGTGGTTGTTTAAGCATAAATTTCATGCTGACGGGACTCTGAGCCGTTATAAGGCTCGTTTGGTTGCCAATGGCAGCAGTCAGCAACTTGGTATTGATTGTGATGAGACCTTTAGTCCGGTTGTCAAACCGGCTACCATTCGAACCGTTCTTAGCCTTGTGGTATCTCGCAAGTGGCCTATCCATCAACTTGACGTTAAGAATGCCTTTCTTAACGGGGATTTATCAGAGAACGTAAATATGCACCAACCGCCGGGCTTTGTAGATTCTCGGTACCCTAATCATGTCTGTCTTCTGCAGAAATCCTTATATGGACTAAAGCAGGCACCTCGTGCTTGGTTTCAGAGATTTGTAGGATATGCTACTAGAGTTGGACTTTATCATAGTCGTTGTGACTCTTCATTATTTATTCTTCGACAGGGCTCCCAAGTAGCTTATTTACTTATCTATGTGCATGACATTATTCTTACAACCTCCTCTACTGCCCTCCTACAGCAGATCATTTCATCCCTGCACAGTGAGTTTGAGATGACTGATCTTGGGGCTCTTAATCATTTTCTAGGCATTTCTACTACTCGGCATTCTACAGGTCTCTTTCTATCTCAATAGAAGTACGCTACTGAGCTTTTTGAGCGTGCTCACATGACCAACTGCAACCCTTCTCGAACACCAGTTGATACAGATTCCAAACTGGGTCCCGAAGGTGTTCCAGTTCAGGATCCTACTTTATATCGCAGTCTTGCAGGTGGTCTTCATTTACAAGACCGGATATCTCCTATGCTGTACAACAGATTTGTCTTTACATGCATGATCCTCGCAAGCCACATTTAGCTGCCCTTAAATGTATTTTACGATACATTCGAGGGACTTTGGATTTTGGTCTACACTTATATTCATCTTCTACCACTTCTCTTGTTGGATATACAGATGCAGATTGGGCGGGTTGCCCATCCACACGACGGTCTACCTCGGGATACTGTGTTTTTCTGGGTGATAATCTACTTTCTTGGTCTTCCATGCAACAACACACCATCTCCCGGTCCAGTGCCGAAGCCGAATACCGGGGTGTTGCTAATGTTGTAGCTGTGACTGCATGGCTTCGTAACCTTCTTCGTGATCTGCATTCTCCTCTGTCTACTGCCACTCGGGTCTATTGTGGTAATGTTAGTGCCATGTATTTGTCTGCCAACCCTGTTCAACATCAACGGACCAAACATATTGAGATTGATATACACTTTTTCGGTGACATGGTTACTGCTGGTCGGGTTCGTGTTCTCCATGTACCCTACCGTTATCAATACGCAGATATATTCACCAAAGGACTTCCTTCAACCTTATTTGAAGATTTTAGATCCAGTTTGAGCGTCCGGCTTCCTCCCGCTCCAACTGCGGGGGAGTATTAGTTGATATTTAGTTGATCAAGATAAGCATAAGAGTTATTGTGTCCTAGTTGTCATCTTTATGTAATTTGCTTAATTAGTGGGTAATTACCATTTACCCAAAATAACTTAATTATAGGCTATATGTATCCTTGTNGAAGGTGTTCCAGTTCAGGATCCTACTTTATATCGTAGTCTTGCAGGTGGTCTTCAGTATCTCACATTTACAAGACCAGATATCTCCTATGCTGTACAACAGATTTGTCTTTACATGCATGATCCTCGTGAGCCACATTTAGCTTCCCTTAAACGTATTTTACGATATGTTCGAGGGACTTTGGATTTTGGTCTACACTTATATTCATCCTCTACCACTTCTCTTGTTGGATATACAGATGCAGATTGGGCGGGTTGCCCATCCACACGACGGTCTACCTCGGGATACTGTGTTTTTCTGGGTGATAATCTACTTTCTTGGTCTTCCAAGCGACAACACACCATCTCCCGGTCCAGTGCTGAAGCCGAATACCGGGGTGTTGCTAATGTTGTAGCTGAGACTGCATGGCTTCGTAACCTTCTTCGTGAGCTGCATTCTCCTCTTTCTACTGCTACTCTGGTCTACTGTGATAATGTTAGTGCCATCTATTTGTCTGCCAACCCTGTTCAACATCAACGGACCAAACATATTGAGATTGATATACACTTTGTCCGTGACATGGTTACTGCTGGTCAGGTTCGTGTTCTCCATGTACCCTCCCGTTATCAATACGCAGATATCTTCACCAAAGGACTTCCTTCAGCCTTATTTGAAGATTTTAGATCCAGTTTGAGCGTCCGGCTTCCTCCCGCTCCAACTGCGGGGGAGTATTAGTTGATATTTAGTTGATCAAGATAAGCATAAGAGTTATTGTGTCCTAGTTGTCATCTTTATGTAATTTGCTTAATTAGTGGGTAATTACCATTTACCCAAAATAGCTTAATTATAGGCTATATGTATCCTTGTATTTGGTATGGAATAAACACACACAATTATCCATTCAACAAATATAAGTAAATTATTTTTAAGCTAGAAAAAGAAAAGCAATCACAAACACCTTCACATGCTTTTTTGTTTGGCCAAACATCAAATATATCGTTCGGGTCTTAGTTAGGGCTCTAAACGAACGAGACATACGTGAACAAAACTTTTGCTTTGTTCTTTTAATTTTTGACCAGACAAATAAGGGGATACGATCGTTGTACTGGACAAGTTTTATTGTATATGTTGTTTATTAAGAAAATTACGTTGTTTATTAAGACATTCGAAACAAACATAAATGAATGTAAAAGTAGAATTTATAAAAATATAGATATTGTAATTTACACAAGGTTGCAAAAATCATGAATCGGTAGTCGGGCAGTCAACCCTCTTGTAGCTTGTAATCGGTCTAGGAGAGATTAATCAGATTGACATTTTTGGCAAGTTTTGGGTATTTTTAGTAAGTTTTAGGTATTCACGACAATATTTTCCTTAAAAACATCTTGAAATAGATATAAACATCATACTATAAGTTATTAAAACTAGTTTACGGCCAATTTTTAGTATTTCCGGCAAGATTTGCAAGTATCCGGTAAGTTTGACCATTGTTGACACTTATTGACCGCTGTTGATCGAGTTATTTCATCGATTTACACAAATCGAAAAGATTGGTGGTCCAATAGCGACTAGGCGACGATTAATCGACCTTTTATACCTTTCTTTTGCAACACTTGTTTTACATAAATGAACGGACAAGACTTTTGTTCATGTTAGTTTTTATTAACTAAATGAACTTAAAATATTATTCATACTTGTTCATATCTTAATCTATAATACTATAAGATTAAGCCCTCTAATTGAATGTGGAGTAATCAAGACACTTAAGATGGTGTCCATAATTTAATGTGAAGTATATACAACATCGAAATGGATGTACAAGGGTTTCCGGAATTGATCACGTATTTAGTATAGAATTAAAAGTCGGTTATGGATTGAGATGGAGTTGAAAATGTTGCAAGAATAATTAATGATTTAACCTAATTCATGCCTATATAAACCGGCCAAAATCACATTTAGTATGTACATTTGAAGATGATTCACACATCTTTTAGATCTTTGATTGTTGGTAGCGGTCCGTAAATTCTCTTTTGCAACATTTAGTACGTACATGTTTGTTGAAGCGTGTTAATGAGAAATATTTTGGAGATGATTCACACATCTTTTAGATCTTTGTAATTAACTTGGTCTTCTTTTTTTTTCTTAATTTAGTTATCGTACGCAGGTATCATGAAAATCACACAAGATCATGCATACTCAGATAAATGGAGCCAAAGATTGGGATACCAACTATTTTATTTGTTTCTTACATATTTA
Source organism: Artemisia annua (assembly GCA_014162995.1). Classification (NCBI taxonomy): domain Eukaryota; kingdom Viridiplantae; phylum Streptophyta; class Magnoliopsida; order Asterales; family Asteraceae; genus Artemisia; species Artemisia annua. The sequence continues at coordinate 96,128 of LBNU01037213.1, read as the reverse complement.
GATGATTGTTATAGATAAGCATATATATAGAAATATGTATTATGTTAATGCATTTTCATATACAAGTAACTTATGTGTGTTTTCTATTGATGTAGCTCACATGTGCGAATTGTATCAAGAAAATGTGCATGAGCATGTATGTAAAGCAACATTTAAATGGTTAAATGAGCATAGGATATCAAAAATATATATGTGTGAATGTTTTTAATCAGTAAAGTTAGTTTATTTAAGTAGTTGCTTTCGAATGCTCTTTGAGAAATATTAGAATGAATTTACGTAGTTGAAAAGAAGGTCATTGGAATTATTGAAAAGAAGAAGGTCCACGCATAGCAAAGTGTTTTCTTTTTATATATGTAGAATCATTAGTGAGAAACCAATATTTACGCCCATTAAATGAGTTTGCCATAATAGCAAAATACGACGTATAAATATCACATTGAGTAATGAATAGAAAGGAAAAAATACATAATTTTGACTTAAAGCCGTCTGTAAATTATAATATCAAATAAAAAAAGTTGAGTTTTAAACATAAGTAAAAGTTCAAACTTTTATCGAAAAACAAAACCGGTGCATTTAATGTGAAGTATATACAACATCGAGATGGAAGTGCAAGGCTTGCCAAAATTGATCACATGATATTTAGTAATTAGTATAGAATTAAAAGTTGGTTATTGATTGAGATGAAGTTGAAAAGGTTGCAAGAATAATTGATGATTTAACATAATGCATTCCTATATAAACTGGCCAAAATCACATGCACAAACACAACAGTTCGAATCGGGGTTATTTGATAACAATATTTTCCATAACGTTATCATAATTTGAACATTTTATTATGAACCATAACTAAGTGTTTCCGATTATTACTTCGAACAATTAGGTATAGATGTTATATTGATATTTTCAATTACTTTCCCAAAAAAATGTGTTAACATCAAAATCTACGAAAGTATCTATGGTTTACATGAGTTCGCATGCAACTTGAATAATGAACATAAAAGAAAAAGTACATAATTTTTGCTCGAACCCATTTGTAAATTATAATAATAAATTAAAAAAAAAATAAGTTTAAGACATAATAGTAGAGTCCAAAGGTTTTAGGAATTATTAATAGTGTGTTAATTAATATTCATTTGGTTAGCTATTTATAATTAAGTTTATTGATAAAATTTGTTAATATTAGTTAGACTTCAATGTTAATTTTCAATGAAATTAGTTGTAAAGAAAAATGAGATGAAACCAAAAAGGTTTGTAACGATTTTTATACAGTTTATGTGGCATTATTATACATGATTACACAAACTTTTACATATACACGGTATTGACAAGGAACCAAAGAATAATATTGAGTGTTGCTTCATCGGTAAGCTACTAAAAGATTACATTTGATAATGCTTAATTATGATAAGCAAACGGACAAAGATTAGTAGTGAACCATGTAAGAATATGTTTGCATCAATTACATGAATAACAACGCTGGTACGTTGCATGTAATGTAGTAACAATGTCACCGATAAAGGTAAAATAACGCTCTTTTGTAGCGGTGGGTTTTAGTGCATTTAATTTGAACAACAAAATTAAAACAATTTGCTAAAATAACAAAATACATCATACTAAAAATATCAACTTGAATAATGAATAGAAATGACAAAATACATAATTTTGGCTTGAAGCCATTTGTAATAACAACATTTTTTTATTTTATTATTATTATTTTTTTTTTTTTGAGTTTTAGACATAAGCAACAGTTAAATAGTTTATTCAAAAACAAAACTGGTGCATCGCACATGCTATGAACAGGAACTCATTATTATCATTGCGCCCATGCAAAAACGTCATATCGAAGCAAATAAAAAATATCAATTGCTCCTAAAGGGCTACACATAAATAAAACATAATCTAGAGGCCCAATGCAAGTAACAACACAAACACAATAATAAATAAGATGCAAGGTAATAAATAAGAGTGTGAAAAGATCAAACCGAGATAATATATGGTTTAGTTTTCTTTAGTTTATTTGTGTGTATAATAAGATATTTATTCTCTCTCTCTTTTATTTGACGTTATTAAAAATATAAGATTCCTTAATCTTTAAAACCCATGACAATTTAATAACTACTAGCCCATTAAGAAAAATAAAGAGAGCAAAACCAAAACAACAACACATATTCTTAAATTTTTAACAACAAAGTAAAAACATTTAAATCAACATACTAAACTATAAATATGCATACACTCGCCAATACAACAATTACGCGATGAACAATGAGATTCAAACTCTGTGCGTAGCACGGGTTCTGAATGCCTCGTATCTTATAAAGCACAAAGATATTTTTGGGCATTAAATGTCTTAAAATTCAGCATTATAAATTTTATTGCTAAATGTACAACTAGAAATTGCTGCTATTAATGTAGTTAAGATTTTTAATGATTTTGTTTACAAATACAAGTAAAAAAGCATAATTTATAAGTATTTAAAGCACAAATAAAACTAAAAAACACTATTCAACACCTACAATTAATACACTATTAAAAGCACCACTTCACTAAAATATACAATTATTTAACCACAATGTATAATCTAATTAAGCTTCCAAAACATTAATCAGAAATCCAACAACCGAAAACAAACATTCATCATTTCAACCATTTTGATTACTGCTACTACCGAACGCCACCACCATCAAAGTATTCATAACCCTTCATAGATCTTTAAGAAGTAACACTTCTATTCAATACACGAAACTTTTTAAAGAAAGATCAAAAACAAAAGTGTTCATATCCTATCTTTGTTTCGATTTACAAAACAAAATACAACAAACAACGAACCTACCCGCGACCTTGTGCTTTTGTCTTCGTTCGTATAAAAATAAAAATAAAATCTGTGTTGCTTCAGTTTGTGTCAAGATAAAATCAAAGAGTAGCTATGATTTCACTTCGGCTTTGATAAGAAACGAACAACATATGTGTATTTGTTAATTTGTGGGTTATTTGGTGTGGAAACGACGAAATAGTGCTGCATTTTTTGAGTGTGGTTTGTGTTCGATTTAATTAAGAAAAGGAAATTAGTGTTGCGCTTTTTGTTGTAGGTTGAGAGAAGAAATCTTGTTGTATGTGTTGTGGCTGCACAAAAGAGTGGTTAGAGTTTACCAATATTTAGGGATCTTATTTATTAAAGAGTGAACTTAAGGTGTGCTTATTGGACTGAATCATAAGTGTTGGGTAATTGAACTTCATTTGGTCATAACTAGATATTAGTTCAAGCGGTATTGGGCTTGTGTAACGTAAATAAGGGATGAATATTGGTTACCTATAAGACTATCTTTATTCACAACCTCATCCAACCAAATCTTTCATTGAAATATTATTTTCTTACTCCTCCACCTATACAACCAATACGTACAACCAATCTCAACTTTTTTTTTACCAATCAACAACCCAACCTAACATATAAATTTTTTTCTTTTATATTTAATTTAATTACTTAAAGTTTATATTAAACAAAATTTAGCCCCAATTTTTCGATTAACTACATGCATGAACAAATGGATGCCTGGTCCACAAGTATACTTAACCCAGGCTAAAAAAAACCCGGTCCAATTATATTGGAAAGTATATCCAAAAACATTGTATTTAATGCACTATACATAATGAAAGAAAACTAAAAGAGGATTGATTGGCACATCAATTTTTTTTTTATAAAAACACCATTTTGTACAACACTGTAATGCACAGAGAGTACACAGTACAACACTGTAATGCACAGAATGTGGTGCAAGAATAAAAAAAGTTAGTGTGTGAATCACCTCCCAAACTAAAAGGGTCAGCAATTATTTTTTTTTGTGGTGCATCCATTATATTGGGAAATGAGATTTATCTTTTTTATATAATAAAACAAAACCCCTAGTGGGTACTTTTTCATTTTCAAAAAAAATAATATTTCCTTATTAGGTAATATTTTGAAAAAAATGAATATTTTTAAGTTTTTAATTCGTTTCATTGATATACTATACAAGTAGAAGATAAATACAAAAAAATATAGATAAGATGCAACCAACAAGGATTAAATTTTTTAAATGATTATCTTTAATTATAAAAAACTACAATTAAAAATCATATATCAAAACAAATAAAAATTAAATTATTATTTTTTTTAATAAATAAAAATATATCATTAAAAAAAATTTTAGAAACCCGCCCGTGCGCAGGCATTATAACTAGTATTAGTAAATAACTACTCACTAAGTAGTACTTCGTACTTTTCTATTCTCCCTAGTCCCTATATCCCTACTTTCTTCTTCTTCCCTAAACCTGCAAATCTTCTTCATCCTCCATTTATTTTTCTTTCAAGTTCGATGTAAAATTTGATTGCCCCTGCACAAACCAAAACCTAGATGCTATGAACATACACCTTTCGTGTTTCTTTAATCTCAACTCGAAGAATAAATGTTTCACGCACCAGAAAAGGTAGCCATTTGTGGGTTGCCACGTGACAGGTTGTGGGTTATGACTTTGGGTTGCCAAACGAACTGGTTGGATGAAAGGTTGTATGATTTTATTAAAAACATATTATTTTTGTACTTATAAAATGAAGATTGGGTTGGCAATCTTATTGATAAACATAGTCTAAGGGACGAAATTTGGTGTAGTGGACATCAAGGTTTTCAAGATCGAGATCCTACCCAGGATCGTTTTCGTCTTTGCAAGATCGTGATCGTAAGATCAGATCGGGATTTTAAGATCCTACTATAATGTAATTTTATTAATAGTTTTTGTAATATTATACAAATTTATAAATTATTATATACGATAAACACACAATTATATGAATGTTTCATCAAATTGTTGTTCTAAATTATGATTATGAAATGTTTAATAAGATTAACATGTTATTTTTTAAATTCTACAAAAAGTAATTCAGAAATTTGCAGTTTTTTAGTTTGTTATCCGAGAAAAGTAGCATCGGATCGGATTAGATCTTAAGATCCTATGGTCAAGATCGGGATCCTATAAGATCTTAAGCTTTCAAAGATCCTATGTAAGATCCGGATCGTTTTTGCTTTGCAGTATCGTAAAATCGTAAGATCCTAAGATCAGGATCGGGATCCTCACAACCATGGTGGACATAGCTAAATAGTTTATTTTTTACTTAATAATTTCGCTATTTGTAAAGTTATTGTCACAAAACACATATAGTTAGAAAACATTGCTCGCTAATAACATAAAACATTTTTTTAATCAATTGGTTAAACGTTCAATTTATTTACGGACTTATTATTTTAGTTATATATTTGTAGTGTGTTGGTTTAGAAAACAAAAATGATTTAGACCGACACCAAACGCCCCCTTAAAAACCCTTGATTTAATTCCTTACAAAAAAATAAATCGAACAAAAGCAAAAAGGAATCACTTGGTCATAATAGGGTGTGCGATTTTGTCAAAACCAATGGCTTCAATTCTTGATCAAGATTCAACTCCCATCAATGTTTCCCACTTTCATCACACCCCTTCTTACTGGTATTTCATATTTATTTGTTAATATAAGATCATTAATTGATAATTTATATAAATGGTGTTTTTTTAATTGATGTATGATTTTGTTTGTAGTGAAGAGAATGTGTACTTGCTGTGCAAGAAACTAAGTGAGGATGGAGTTGCTGATGTTTCTGATTTGTTTGTGGTCTTTATTTCCAATGAGAGTAAGCATGTATGTATGTATTTTAGTATTTTGTTCTATGTACCCATATACCGAATACGCACACGTAGACATGTGTTTTCATTTGTTATGCTTTGCGTTTAATAGGTGAAGTCGAGGTTAATGAAAACTCGTGCACTGTTATAGACTTTTTATTTTTGTTGGTGTGTGTGCGCGCGCTTTAAGTATAAATATATGGTAACTGGTATAATCTTCTCGGCCAATATGTGCGAGCTTAGTTAATAATGTGCTAGTCTTAGGAGATTTTATATCAAAGTACTTTACGGTATAATTTCTTATGAAGGAAAGTTGTTCTAGTTGAAATGGGCTTGCTTTGGCATTCATCATTTCAATAGGGGATGGGGACATGGGGTTTAATTGTAAATTCTGAACATACAGAAATAGGATACGAGATTTGTTTGTATTTGAAATATGTCATATGACGGAATAAGAAGGTCCACATTAGGCTTCTTCTAGAGATAACTTTACGTTAGTTATACTTGATCCTGCAAGAACAAGCTAAATCATTTTATGACGTGCGATTAACATTCGTTTAATCATCTTTACTGAGTATACCTTAGATCATTTCTCTCAAGTATTATATGTGGACTCCAAGGGTTCTTCACTGTATATAAAAAAAACTTTGATCAACAACTAGACGCTTTACAAGCACAAGGTCTCCTGCCATACTGCACCCACTTTTAGTTCTGGAAGAGCCGTCATTTTATATTTTTATAATACATAATACATATTGAAACTAAAAACTCCCATAAACATTTTACAATGCACCATTCTCTTGTTACCAACTGTAATTGTGTAACAAAATTATTGCATTTAATCTCTGAAACGTAATGTAAAATGAATTAATGAAGATGAAATTGAATATTGCTTAAAGTTGCTCAACCATGATAATGCAGATCCCAATGTGGCATCAAAAAGCTAGCCACAGATCAGACGGGATAGTTCTATGGGATTATCATGTAATTTGCATTCAGGTACTGAATTTGAACACCAATCACCATGAGAAGTTTTTTTTTTTTTTTTTAATTCATAAGGGAATTTGTTCAAATGAGATATGGTAAAAATCATATACGATAGCTTACTGAAATCTAAATTTCGCGCTGTTATAACAGAGAAGAAAAGAAGGAAAGTCAGAGGATCTTGTATGGGATTTAGACTCGACTCTTCCATTTCCATCAACCCTATCATCCTATGTATCAGAGAGTATCCGACCATCTTTTGAGCTATTTTCTGAATTTCAGAGGTATACAATTTACTAATTTAGCTACTCAATTACTATGTTAATTGGTAAAGGCGATCAATTGATTTGTGATCTCAGGGTCTTCCGTGTAGTGCATGCTCCGGTATTTCTTCGTCATTTTGCTTCGGATAGGAGACACATGAAGGACTCTGAAGGAAATTGGACGTCTCCTCCACCTGAGTACAAAGCCATAGTTGCTGAAGGTAAATATAAAAGCACTCACTACTATAATCGTTTTCGCTATCAGCACATTTTTCTTTTTGCATCACTAATCCTTTTAATATCCAGTTGCTCTTATTGTGTGGAAGGCCGTACAAAATCAAAGTGTCAGTTGTTAATGTTTATTGCCTCCAATTAATGCTTTGGAGACTATCATCACTCATTATGTTCACCTGCACTTTTCCCGTAAAATCATAATGTTAACTGAATTGATAATCGAGTCAAATCTTTATGATAATGATACGTGATCACTTAGTTTGAATGAATTTATCAAGTTAAGGGCCACAGAAAACACTCTCAAGTATTGTCCTTTGACTTTGAATGTCAAACATGTTACGTTTCGGATTCATATAGGCTTCAGTTGACTCGTAAACACTTATTTGTTCATTTCTTTTTAGTTTCTTATAAATAAGTAATGCATTAAGTATGATTAAGAAACTGAATTTTGCTTATTACAACGTTAACATGAGTTTTATTGAATAAAAGTGGTCTAGAATGTTGTATACAGTAAAATTACGCCTTGGTTGATTTTGTGTCTCGTTTGACCAAAATTGGATTTATTCTTTTTGGTTCTTTGTTTTTGCAGATGGAACTGTGCACAACCTAAACCAGTACATGGACATGTCGACTAAAGATGTGTTGAAAGATATAGAAAAAGACTCCATCAGTGCAGTGTTTACTGAACAATTGGGCATACTAGTTGGCGAGAACCAGTTGGAGCACTTCTTCTCTTGCATTTCACGGTAAATTGGCATGTTCATTCTCTACTACGGTTCTTGGCGTTCTTGCAAACTATTCTCCCAGTACACTACAGGATGTTGCATCATTTTTTGGATGCCTATATTGCATGTATTTTACCTATAACTAGTTTTGTGAAATATTTGTGAAGTTAAAGAGTATAAAGTTTTTCTTTAGAAAAGGAATGAGTTTTTTTTGGTAGGATAGGCACCTTATATCAGGTTTCGTGGCAATTTCGATTAAGTTAACAAACAGGTTCATTTAGGGTTCTTCAACTCTAGGATATCCGTTGGTGAGCCAATCAAGTTAGTCGTGATCGGGAGTAATTGTGGTAGTATATTAGAGAGATTAAGTATGTCTGTATTTTTATAGGGATGCCTTTACTTATATGGTAAATATAGAGGGGAAATATGAAGTTTTCCTTAAAAGCTCATGTATCATGCACATCAGCACATGAGGATATCTTGAGGCTAACCTATTTGTCTCAGACACAATCTAAGTATGTGTTTTGTTTATTGGTTTTGGTAGGGAAATATGATGTTTCTTTTGAGGGATTATGTTTAGAGAACTCGCAATTAGCAGTTTGCAGAAACACACTAATATGGTGAGATTTAAACAAAACCCGCATAACCACCATTCCCCTTCTCTTCTTTATGGGTATTCTCCAAGGTCCTCCCTTCCTATGAAGTCGGCGTATTCATTGCTTCCTCCCAGAATATTGTTATTCAACATCGAGCCATTGACAGTCCTTTTGTAAGTGTCAGCATGCTTGCTTCTATATTAATGTTTGATGAGAATCATACATCTTTGTGTTTCTTGAGAACATGTTTTGTTAAGAAATAGCAATACAGTGGAAGTGAAATACAGGCTTCCATGCTTTGGATTCAAGGGAAACAACACGGCGATAAATTTAATAATGCCTTGAGCTGAAACTGTTTTTATGAATTTCCGGATATCTAATGTGGTGATTTGGCCAATTGTTTTGTTGAATTATTCTGTCGATCATGAGACACACAGACAAAGAGATCAACCCAAAAAAATATCACAAAACTACAATTGTAATAACATAAAAGAAAAACGTTTTAATAGTTTAAAATTCTAAAGTAAAAATTGATGTTCCACTACAAATTTTGTGGTGGGGTGATGCAATTTTATTTTGGTTTTTTGCTTTTGTGGCTCTTTTATATAAGATATAAAAAATACAGTAAAGGTAGATTGTAAAATCACATAACGACATTTTGCTTAGAGATGTGTAAAAAAAATACATGAGAAATAATGTAAGGCACATGTTAAGATTATGGCATTAATGAGAATTAAGCTGAAATTTCATTTTATGTCAACTAAATCCATGCCTTTACTAAATTTCGATTCAATTAAGTTCAGGCTCCATTTCAAATGATCTCCCTTGATAATTTAATTCTTTCTACAATTTAAGTGAACCAAATGTTGCTTAAGATGATACAGAATCAAAGAGTGATATTAATATTGAAATTATAATTGAACTAAAAATATATTTATGTGTCTCTTATGCAATTTGCCGAAAAATATCTAGTAATGATACAAATAGGATGCTGATAGTTTGATTACTGCTCTATTATTTGGATATATGTATGGTATATCGTTGGTGACTTGGTGGTATAGCCGGTGGCGATCAATGAATTGTAGCGGTGTTGATGGCGTTGAAAGATGATACTGGATCAAAGAGTTCTCTGTAAATAGTACAGTAAGAGTTACAATTATCATTAACATGGCAATCACAAAAACTTGGTCCCTATGCATTGTGAAATGGACATGACATGAGTAAGTAGTAAATACTTAAATTACCAATCTCTATAACTTAAATATGCGTTAAATGAGCACAACTACCACTTTAACTGCATTGCCTCAGTTCCACCTCCACAAGTAATTCCATGTACCACATAGTCAACCACAACACAAGTCCACAAGTACACAACAACATAAAAACTAAAATAAAAAACATGCTAAAAAACATAAAAGTATAAATGACAAAAATCTTCTCTCTCTCTCATCATCCTACACTTTCCAACATGAAGCCACAATTCTTCACATTAATTATATTGAGAATCCAAAACAACCAATCAAAATCCACCAAAATTCATCTCCATAACCCATTCTCAGATAAAACTCTGATTTCACACACTCTAAAAAACACACACTCCCTAAACAAACCTCAACCTCATGCATCATTCACTATTCATACGTGTCACTTTCTAACACCATTAACCACATATCTTCCTCTCAAATATATTCACATTCTCATCACTTCTAACAAAATATTATTCTCATTGGCCTTCTGCCATTGCTAAAAGAGCCTCAAAAGCTCACACATTCAAGAAACTAGTGTAACTTTTCTTAATTCTAGCAACATTTTGTGGGTTATCAATGGCTTCATTGGTGTCAACACCATTTACACTACCCACAAATAAAGCTGATCAGTTGTCTTCCATCTCTCAAAAACACTACTTTCTTCATTCTTTTTTGCCTAAGAAGTCGTCAAATGCATCAACTTCAAGAACACAAAGTTTGAATGTGAAATGTGTTGTTGCTGGCAATGGCCTTTTCACTCAAACTACGCAAGAAGTACGTCGAATAGTGCCTGAAAACAAGCAAGGTCTCCCTGTTGTTAAGATTGTGTATGTTGTGTTGGAAGCTCAGTATCAGTCATCAATGGGTGTGCGCTTTAAGTATAAATGTATGGCATCTAGATGATTTATATATATGGTAACTGGTATAATCTTCTCAGCCAATGTGTGCGGGATTAGTTAATGTGCTAATCTTAGGAGATTTTTTATCAAACTACTTTAAACCGAACATAATCTGTTAGTTGAAATGGGCTTGCTCTGGCCTTCATCGTTTCAATAGGGGATGGGGCCATGGGGTTTAATTGTAAATTCTGAGCATACAGAAATAGGATACGAGATTTGTTTGTATTTTAAATATGTCATATGATGGAATAAGAAGGTCTACATTAGGCTTCTTCTTTACGTTATGTTATACTTGATCCTGCAAGAACAAGCTAAATCATTTTATGACGGGCGATTAACATTCATTTAATTATCTTTACTGAGTATACCTTAGATCATTTCTCTCAAGTATTATATGTGGACTCCAAGGGTTCTTCACTGTATATAAAAACCTGCAATCAACAGCTAGACGCTTTACACGCACAATGTCTCCTGCCATACCGCACCCACTTTTAGTTCCGGAAGAGCCGTCATTTATATTTTTATAATACATAATACATATTGAAACTAAAAACTCCCAGAAACATTTTACAATGCAACATTCTCTTGTTACCAACTGTAATTGTGTTACTAAATTATTGCATTTAGTCTCCTTTGAAACGTTATGTGAAATGAAGAAGAATTTGAATATTGCTTACAGTTGCTCGACTATGATAATGCAGATCCCAATGTGGCATCAAAAAGCTAGCCACAGATCAGACGGGATAGTTCTATGGGATTATCATGTAATTTGCATTCAGGTACTGAATTTGAACATCAATCACCATGAGAAGTATGTTTTTTTAATTCCTAAGGGAATTTGTTCAAATGAGATATGGTAAAAATCATATACGACAGCTTACTGAAATCTAAATTTGGCGCTGTTATAACAGAGAAGAAAAGAAGGAAAGTCAGAGGATCTCGTATGGGATTTAGATTCAACTCTTCCATTTCCATCAACCCTATCATCCTATGTATCAGAAAGTATACGACCATCTTTTGAGCTATTTGCTGAATTTCAGAGGTATACAATTTAGCTACTCAATTAATTTGTTAATTGGTGAAGGTGATCAATTGATTTGTGATCTCAGGGTCTTCCGTGTAGTGCATGGTCCGGTATTTCTTCGTCATTTTGCTTCGGATAGGAGACACATGAAGGACTCTGAAGGAAATTGGACGTCTCCTCCACCTGAGTACAAAGCCATAGTTGCTGAAGGTAAATATAAAAGCACTCACTACTATAATCGTTTTCGCTATCAGCATATTTTTCTTTTTGCATCACTTATCCTTTTAATATCCAGTTGCTCTTATTGTGTGGAAGGCCGTACAAAATCAAAGTGTCAGTTGTTAATGTTTATTGCCTCCAATTAATGCTTTGGAGACTATCATCACTCATTATGTTCACTTCTTGCACTTTTCCCATAAAAATCATAATGTTAACTGAATTGATAATCGAGTCAAATCTTTATGATAATGATACATGATCAGTTAGTTTGAATGAAATTATCAAGTTAAGGGCCACAGAAAACACTCTCAAGTATTGTCCTTTGACTTTGAATGTCAAACATGTTACGTTTCGGATTCATATAGGCTTCAGTTGACCCGTAAACACTTATTTGTTCATTTCTTTTTTGTTTCTTATCAATAAGTAATGCATTAAGTATGATTAAGAAACTAAATTTTGCTTATTACAATGTTAACATGAGTTTTATTGAATAAAGTTGTCTAGAATGTTGTATACAGTAAAATTACGCCTTGGTTGATTTTGTGTCTCGTTTGACCAAAATTGTATTTTATTCTTTTTGGTTCTTTGTTTTGGCAGATGGAACTGTGCACAACCTAAACCAGTACATGGACATGTCGACTAAAGATGTGTTGAAAGATATAGAAAAAGCCTCTATCGGTGCAGTGTTTACTGAACAATTGGGCATACTAGTTGGCGAGAACCAGTTGGAGCACTTCTTCTCTTGCATTTCACGGTAAATTGGCATGTTCATTCTCTACTACGGTTGGTGTTCTGTTGCAAACTATTCTCCCAGTACACTAAGGATGTTGCACCATTTTTTGGATGCCTATATTGCATGTATTTTACCTATAACTAGTTTTGTGAAATATTTGTGAAGTTAAAGAGTATAAATTTTTGTAGACAAGGGAGTATGAGTTTTATGTTTGGTAGGATAGGCACTTGATATCAGGTTACGTAATTTCAATTAAATTAACAAACAGGTTCATTTGGGGTTCTTCATCTTTAGGATATCCGTTGGTAAGCCGATCAAGTTAGTCGTGATCGGGAGTGGTGGTGAAACCCTCCTGGGAGCATATAACCATATTGTGATACAGTTCAAGGTAGATAAGGAGGATACAGGATGTAATTGTAGTAGTATATTAGATAGATTAACTATGTCTCTATTTTTATAGGAATGCCTATACTTTAATGGTAAATATATAGAGGGGAAAGCTGAAAATCGTTTAAAGGTAAATATATCGTGCACATGAGGATATCTTTAGACTAACCTATTTGTCTCAGACACAATCTAAGTATGTGTTTAGTTTACTGGTTGTGGTACATAAAAATAGGGTATGATAGGGAAAATATGATATTTCTTTTGAGGGATTAGGTTTAGAGAATCGTGATTAGCAGAAACTCACTAACATGGTGAGATTTAAATAAAACCTGCACGACAACCATATTCCCCTTCTCTTTCTTTATGGCTTTTCTCCAAAGTCCTCCCTTCCTATGAAGTCGGCGTATTCATTGCTTCCTCCCAGAATATTGTTACTTCAACATCGAGCCATTGACAGTCCTTCTCCTAGTGTCAGCATGCTTGCTTCTATATTAATGTTTGATGAGAATCATACATCTTTGTGTTTCTTGAGAACATGTTTTGTTAAGAAATAGCAATACAGTGGAAATGAAATACAAGCTTCCATGCTTTGGATTCAAGGGAATCAACACGGCGATAAATTTAATAATACCTTGAGCTGAAATTGTTTTTATGAATTTTCAGATATCTAATGTGGTGCATTGGCAATTGTTTTGTTAAATTATTCTGTCGATCATGAGACACACAGACAAAGATCAACCCAAAAAAATATCACGAAACTACAATTGTATAACATAAAAGAAAAACGTTTTAATAGTTTAAAATTCTAAAGTAATATTTGATGTTCCACCACAATTTTTTGTGGTGGGCAGTGCTGCAATTTTTCTTTATATTTTTTTTGCTTTTGTGGCTCTTTTTTATATAAGAAATAAAAAATACAGTAAAGGTAGATTGTAAAATCACATAACGACATTTTGGTTAGAGATGGGTAAAAAAAATACATGAGAAATAATGTAAGGCACATGTTAAGATTATGGCATGAATGAGAATTAAGCTGAAATTTCATTTTATGTCAACTAAATCCGTGCCTTTACTAAGTTTTGATTCGATTCGGTTCAGGCTCCATTTCAAATGATCTCCCTTGATAATTTCATTCTTTCTACAATTTAAGTGAACCAAATGTTGCTTAAGATGTTACAGAATCAGAGAGTGATATTAATATTGAAATTATAATTGAACTAAAAATATATTTATGTATCTCTTATGCAATTTGCCGAAAAATATCTAGTAATGATACACATAGTAGGTTGATAGTTTGCTGGTATAGACGATGGCGATCAATGAATTGTGGTGGCGCTGATGGCGTTGAAAGATGATACTGGATTTAAGAGTTCTCAGTAAATAGTAAGAGTTACAATTATCATTAACATGGCAATCACAAAAAATTGGTCCCTTTGCATTGTGAAATGGACATGACATGAGTAAGTAGTAAACACTTAAATTATCAAATCCTGTAACTTAAATATGCGTTAAATGAGCACAACCACTTTAACTGCATTGCCTGGAAACATAAATACCTCAGTTCCACCTCCACAAGTAATTCCATGTACCAGTCAACCACAAGTCCACAAGTACACAACAACATAAAAATAACGCGTAACTTAAATTTAAAAGGTCTGATTAAAGGGTCATGTGGTAATGGACTGGATATTCGTTTCTGGGTGGACTGGTGGGTAGGGGACGGCCCATTGATGGGAATTTATCCGGCTTTATTCGCATTGGAGAAACAAAAATCTGTCGCGGTTGCGGATAGGCTTGCAAGTTGGGATTGGAGAAGGCCTCCTATATCGGTTCAGGAATTGGCGGATCTTCATGGNGATTTTTCGGGTCCGATTGAGAAGTACTTGGTTGACCCGATCACAAAGAAGCCTTTTGTGAACTCAGTTGTGTCACTGACTGGGTTCGCACTTGTGGGAGGGCCAGCAAAGCAAGATCATCCAAGAGCTGTAGAGGCGTTGATGAAGCTGGATGTACCATACCTTTGTGCACTGCCTTTGGTGTTCCAGACAACTGAAGAGTGGCTTAACAGCACTTTGGGGCTTCACCCGATTCAGGTCGCTTTGCAAGTTGCTCTTCCAGAACTTGACGGAGGAATGGAGCCTATCATTTTCGCTGGACGTGACCCAAGAACAGGTAAATCTACCCATTTTTAGTATCTTTAAAAAGCACGTATTTTTTATATACCAATATAACTACAGTTTTGCATAAAGCATAGAACTAGTAGCTTGGCTACATATACAATATACCTATAATATCGTATAAAGCATTTCAAAGTACAAATTCTATTGGGGCATTGCTCTAGTGTTATCAATCCCGGGTTTGAGGAAATAAATCTTAGGATCAATCCCAACTCCTGACTAAAGGCAGTGAACATGTGCTCATTGCCCGGGGCTATAGGTCTCTTTGGGAAGGGTCAGTTGGCACCAAAAATTGGTGCCCGGGGTCTGGTTTTCCCCTCCGATGCAACCTTGAAAGGGAAAAGCACATGCTTTAGGACAAGCAGCTAACATTTATAACGTTCTCAGGAAAATCACATGCTCTTCACAAGAGGGTAGAGCAGCTATGTACTAGAGCAATCAGATGGGCTGATCTGAAGAGAAAAACAAAGGTACATTGGTTCTCGCATATATTAAATTTCTTTTAGCCAGAGGTGTTGATTTCGACCCATTTCATATAAATGGGTAAATTTGGGATATAATCTATCTCAAACGGGTCAAGTGTATAAATTTCTAAAAATGAACGGGTTTATGGGTTTGACTACAGTTGAAGTCACCAAAAGTTTATTGTATGTGCGTCATCCTGAACCCATTTTGACTTGTCACCCAAGCCGTGACCTAATGTAAATTTGGATTCATACTTGCAGAGTGAGAAGAGGGTGGCGATTACTGTATTCAGTTTCCCACCAGACAAAGGCAATGTTGGAACAGCTGCTTACCTTAATGTATTTGCATCCATTTTCTCTGTTCTACAAGACCTCAAAAGAGATGGTTACAATGTGGAAGGCCTTCCAGCGACGTCCGCAGAGTTGATTGAAGATGTTCTTCACGACAAAGAGGCACAGTTCAGCAGTCCAAATCTGAACGTTGTTTACAAGATGGGAGTGAGAGAGTACCAACAGTTAACTCCATACTCCACAGCATTGGAAGAGAACTGGGGAAAGCCTCCAGGGAACTTGAACTCTGACGGTGAGAACCTTTTGGTTTATGGAAAACAATACGGAAACGTTTTCATTGGTGTCCAGCCTACTTTCGGGTACGAGGGTGATCCCATGAGGCTACTATTCTCTAAATCAGCTAGCCCGCATCACGGATTTGCAGCTTATTACTCTTATGTTGAGAAAATCTTCAAAGCCGATGCGGTTCTCCATTTTGGTACCCACGGGTCATTAGAGTTCATGCCTGGAAAACAGGTCGGGATGAGTGATGCTTGTTTCCCCGACAGTCTTATCGGTAACATCCCAAATGTCTACTATTACGCAGCTAATAATCCTTCAGAAGCCACCATTGCCAAGAGAAGAAGTTACGCCAATACCATAAGTTACTTGACTCCACCTGCTGAAAATGCTGGTCTTTACAAGGGTTTGAAGCAGCTGAGTGAGTTGATTGCATCCTACCAGTCTCTCAAAGATACAGGTCGTGGTCAGCAAATTGTGAGCTCAATCATTAGCACTGCTAAGCAATGCAATCTTGACAAAGACGTAGACCTACCCGAAGAAGGTGTGGAGATTTCAAGCAAAGAACGTGATCTTGTTGTTGGAAAGGTCTACTCCAAGATCATGGAAATCGAGTCTAGACTGTTGCCATGTGGTCTTCATGTTATCGGTGAGCCACCATCAGCCATGGAGGCTGTTGCCACTTTGGTCAACATCGCAGCCTTGGACCGCCCAGAAGAAGGGATTTCGTCTCTTCCATCAATATTGGCTGAGACAGTTGGTAGAGAAATTGAAGATATATACAGAAGCAGTGATAAGGGAATCTTAAAAGATGTCGAGTTGTTGAAGCAAATCACAGATGCTTCCCGTGGTGCTGTTTCTGCTTTCGTGCAGAGGAGCACCAACAGTAAGGGTCAAGTGGTTGATATGTCTGGAAAACTAAGTTCAATCCTTGGGTTCGGTCTGAATGAGCCATGGATTCAGTATTTGGCCGACACCAAGTTCTACAGAGCTGATAGGGAGAAGCTTAGAGTTCTATTCCAGTTCTTAGGTGACTGCTTGAAGCTGGTAGTAATGGACAACGAGTTGGGCGCCTTGAAACAAGCTTTAGAAGGTAAGTACGTAGAGCCAGGTCCAGGAGGAGACCCGATTAGAAACCCGAAGGTTTTACCAACCGGAAAGAACATTCACGCATTGGACCCACAAGCAATCCCAACCACAGCTGCAATGCAAAGTGCAATGGTGGTTGTGGACAGGCTGCTCGAGAGGCAAAAGGCTGACAATGGAGGAAAGTTCCCAGAAACGGTTGCATTGGTCTTATGGGGAACTGACAACATCAAGACCTATGGTGAGTCTTTGGGTCAAGTTCTATGGATGATTGGTTGTAGGCCAGTTGCAGACTCACTGGGACGAGTCAACCGGGTTGAACCTGTCAGTCTTGAAGAGCTTGGAAGGCCTAGAATTGATGTTGTTGTCAATTGCTCAGGAGTCTTTAGGGATCTCTTCATTAACCAGGTACCTTGAAATCATCATATCCACTTTTAATCCCCATTCATTTTCGTTTTTCATCTTCGGGGTTTATCTAATGCTATATTTGTCATTTGTTCTTACAGATGAACCTTCTTGACCGGGCAGTGAAGATGGTGGCTGAGCTCGACGAACCATTGGAGCAAAACTATGTGAGAAAGCATGCACTCGAACAGGCTGAAACTCTTGGTGTTGATGTTAGAGAAGCCGCAACTCGTATCTTCTCCAATGCCTCTGGTTCATACTCATCAAATGTAAACCTTGCTGTTGAAAACTCATCATGGAACGATGAGAAGCAGCTTCAAGATATGTACTTGAGCCGAAAGTCGTTTGCATTTGACAGTGACGCTCCAGGAACCGGAATGGCCGAGAAACGCAAAGTCTTCGAGATGGCATTAAGTACAGCGGAAGCCACATTCCAAAACCTTGACTCATCAGAGATTTCATTGACCGACGTGAGTCATTACTTTGACTCTGACCCGACTAACCTTGTCGGGAGTCTAAGGAAAGACGGGAAGAAACCAAATGCTTATATTGCCGACACAACAACAGCTAATGCACAGGTCCGTACCCTCTCAGAGACAGTCCGTCTGGATGCACGTACAAAGTTGCTGAACCCTAAATGGTACGAAGGCATGCTGTCTAGTGGCTATGAGGGTGTTCGTGAAATTGAGAAGAGACTCACCAACACAGTGGGGTGGAGTGCAACTTCCGGACAAGTGGACAACTGGGTCTATGAAGAGGCTAACACAACTTTCATTCAAGATGAGGAGATGTTGAACAGACTCATGAACACAAATCCTAATTCATTCAGGAAGTTGCTGCAGACATTCTTGGAAGCAAATGGACGAGGGTACTGGGAAACATCAGATGATAACATTGAGAAGTTAAGGCAGTTGTACTCTGAAGTTGAAGACAAGATCGAGGGTATTGATCGGTAAACAATAATTATGTAATATAACATTGTGTGTTGTTTCCTTTCCCCAAACTGTAAGTTTTTCATCCACGGGGACTCCTTGTATTCTGATTTTTCAAGAATACTCTGCCAAAGTTTAATGTAAATTTAATAAATCTATCATGAAACTGTCCGGTTCAGGATACGTTGTACTCAACAAGATACCATTTGTATTTACAATGTAGTTTGGTAGCCAAAGCTTATTTCACCGGAATAAAATAACATACATCACCATTGTAATTCTTGTCAGTTCCTCTGCAACTCACAAAAACATGCTTGTAAGTTTTATGTTACTGTCTTTTCTTGTTCATCATAGTGTTCAATAACTTATTTTTAAGCATCTGATGTCAACTGAATAAACGCTAGAGTTTTTTGTATATATAATTTAATCTTCTTACTCTCTATGCCTTGTGGTTTTAAGGCAATTATACATGGTTCCTTGCTTAGCCCCCCATACAACTTGTGAAATCAGGAATAAGAAACTCGTTACATTTCTTAGTTTGCAGTACTGTAATAGATTTTAATTATATGATGAGCATTGTCCTACTGTTTGTCAATAATAAAATGACCAAATTGAGTCGAATCTTATCCTTGATTTCCAATTAGAACCTTGAGCCACCCTAATGTTTAATCTACTTATTTACCTAGGTTTTGATGTTCAAGTGAGATGTTTTAAGCATTCATCCATTCACACGCCTTCTTCGTTTCCTCTCCTTGTTGGCTTAGTTAAAGACATACACAGTTTGTGTATTTATAACTATTGAACAATTTTTATGTGTAAACATGCTATGCATCACTCGTTATGTTTTCAAATCGACATGCTTTATTCCCAGGTCGAGAATGTTTTTAAGTTGTGCTAATTTCAGGCTTATACGATATTCTATGAAACAAGAAACTTCTTAGACTTGATGTAATAACAACCAATATCACCACCGCAAATTCAGCGCCACATCAGCTTTTCACTCGACCACCAATTCAACATCAAACACCCGTAATAATTAATATGTTGGGTTTGTAGTTGTGTCTCACAACTCGGTGGTCAACATCTCACCAAAAACACACCACCAAGCGTGGTGGCGGTGGTGTTATTACGTATAATGCGTGGTGGGGAGCGGACGCATTGTCCAACCCCTACTACACCCAATCTTATATCATCTTGACTAATCTACTTCTGTGTCATTCACCTGAAATTCTATACCTTATCTATGAAAATCTACTACCGCCTAGAGACGTCAAGTACTGATGGCAAGAGCGGTGCTACCAAGGCATGCAACTAGTTCACCATGCAAATTCAAAACCAGTTCGCTCTATCATGACAAAAAGCATCGGGTGTAAACAGTTCTACGACCCATTGGGTTTACAAGCTGCTCATTTTTAACTCAGAAGGAGGAGGTCATGATCATGGTCACAATATTATTAAGCGTGAAACAAGTTGGGATTCTCTGAATTAGGAGAGCATAATCCACTCTTATTTGCATTTTTAGGCATGACTGTCTCAATTGTGTTAGCAGATAAAATACATTTCTCAACGACATAAATCTATACACATTATAAAGGATTTAGGACTTCGTATAAAAGGAATTTAAGACAAAAAATATTACTATAAAAGGAAAATTAGAAAATTAATGTAAAATCTGAAAATTTAAATCTCATTTAAATCATATATAGTAAGGCTATCCAATAATAATATATTTCAATATAATTATTTATAA
The DNA here is from genome assembly GCA_014162995.1 of Artemisia annua. Lineage (NCBI taxonomy): Eukaryota > Viridiplantae > Streptophyta > Magnoliopsida > Asterales > Asteraceae > Artemisia > Artemisia annua. The sequence continues at coordinate 75,742 of LBNU01037213.1, read as the reverse complement.
GAAAAACTCACTAAAATCTAAAATTTGAAAAATAAAAGTGCTAACTATTTACACTATTAATAATTTAGACGTTATATTTGGGACATGCTAAATAAGGAAGGTTTAAAATGAAAAACATTTGCTCGCCACAAAAATAGTAACCGGGTACCCGCCATTGCATTACGCGGGTACCCTTCTAGTCTAAATGTATGTATCCACCAAGGGTGCACTATCACAAACACGTTATGTGCATAAATAAAGTCTTACAAGGAATAAGGCCTTATGATTTGTAGTAAAGCTGTCGTGTTAGCCAGCAAAGAGTCCTGACCAAAATTTTTTCGGTGCAAACGGCCTTGTAGGAAGCAATTTTTGGCGCCATATTTGAAACAAAATTTGATACCAAACATGTAGAATGCTTACCTGCCATCTTTGGTATAGCGGTATAGAGGTTTTTACCCTTCTAGGCAAGGTCTCAAGTTCGAATCTTGTCTAATGCGATAGGGTTTCCTCCCGCGTGCGTAAAGGGAAGGGTGTCATTGCATTCTGGGCTGGATCCAACCTCGTTGTGTGGGCTCGCTACGCCTTCTGGGCTAGGGGCTAGCCACAATTGCCTTCAAAAATAAAAAAAAGAATGATTACCTGGCATTCTNAGACACAGTTTGTGTATTTATAACTATTGAACAATTGTTATGTGTAAACATGCTATGCATCACTCGTTATGTTTTCAAATCGACATGCTTTATCCCCCAGGTCGAGAATGTTTTTAAGTTGTGCTAATTTCAGGCTTATACGATATTCTATGAAACAAGAAACTTCTTAGACTTGATGTAATAACAACCAATATCACCACCGCAAACTCAGCGCCACATCAGCTTTTCACTCGACCACCAATTCTAACATCAAACATCCGTAGTCATGACCACCACCAAACACCCGTAATAATTAATATGTTGGGTTTGTAGTTGTGTCTCACAACTCGGTGGTCAACATCTCACCAAAAACACACCACCAAGCGTGGTGGCAGTGGTGTTATTACGTATAATGCGTGGTGGGGAGCGGACGCGTTGTCCAACCCCTACTACACCCAATCTTATATCATCTTGACTAATCTACTTCTAGAAGCACTGTCATTCACCTGAAATTCTATACCTTATCTATGAAAATCTACTACCGCCTAGAGACGTCAAGTACTGATGGCAAGATTACGCCGGTGCTACCAAGGCATGCAACCAGTTCACCATGCAAATTCAAAACCAGTTCGCTCTATCATGACAAAAAGCATCGGGTGTAAACAGTTCTACGACCCATTGGGTTTACAAGCTGCCCATTTTTAACTCAGAAGGAGGAGGTCATGATCATGGTCACAATATTATTAAGCGTGAAACAAGTTGGGATTTGCTCTCTGAATTAGGAGAGCATACATAATCCACTCTTATTTGCATTTTTAGGCATGACTGTCTCAATTGTGTTAGGCATGACTGTCTCAATTGTGTTAGGAGGTTTATAACTCATCTCCACTGATATTAAAAGCATTTTAATATTTCACTCATTTTTTATAATTTAAATATCTCTTAAACCGTTAATCGTTAAGCGAAAATAATTACACTATCGCGACGAGCATTTAATTATCTTTCTATAGACGGGCACTTTGATATATTTTCGACAAAAAAATTTTTTTTCGCTTTTTTCACATTTTTTTTCGTGGCTAAAAAAATCATATGATATGTAATATCATATATGATATATCATATGTGATTTTTTCGGCCACGAAAAAAAACGTGAAAAAAACGAATTTTTGTTTTTGTCGTAAATATATCAAAGTGCCTATGTATAGAAAGATAATTAAATGCTCGTCGTAACCGTATATTTTTTTTCGCTTAACGATTAACGGTTTGAAAGATATTAATAATTGAAAAAAAAGGATGAAAGTGGGTTTTTTAAATTGTTGGGATTAATCTCATCCATTAGATCAAATAAAGATGGAGGGAAGATGGAGGATGGAGATTAGTCCCTTGGTATGTAAAAAAAGTTTGGTCCTCAAATGATCTTAAATCATAAAATACATTTCTCAACGACATAAATCTATATAAAGGATTTAGGACTTCGTATAAAAGGAAGACTTAAAATTTTAAGACAAAAAATATTATTATAAAAGGAAAATTAGAAAATTAATGTAAAATCTGAAAATTTAAATCTCATTTAAACTATATAGTAACCCTATCCAATAATAATATATTTCAATATAATTATTTATAAGAAAAACTCACTAAACTCTAAAATTTGAAAAATAAAAGTGCTAACTATGTACACTATTAATAATTTAGACGTTATAAAGTATTTGGGACATGCTAAATAAGGAAGGTTTAAAATGAAAAACATTTGCTCGCTACAAAAATAGTAACGGATACCCGCCATTGCATTACGCGGATACCCTTTTAGTCTAAATGTATGTATCCACCAAGGGTGCATTATCACAAACACGTTATGTGCATAAATAAAGTCTTACAAGGAATAAGGCCTTATGATTGTAAAGCTGTCGTGTTAGCCAGCAAAGATTCCTGACCAAAATTTTTTTGGTGCAAACGGCCTTGTAGGAAGCAATTTTTGGCGCCATATTTGAAACAAAATTTGATACCAAACATGTAGAATGCTTACCTGCCATCTTTGGTATAGTGGTATAGAGGTTTTTAGCCTTCTAAGCAAGGTCTCAAGTTCGAATCTTGTCTAATGCGATAGGGGTTTCCTCCCGCGTGCGTAAAGGGAAGGGTGTCATTGCATTCTGGGCTGGATCCAACCTCGTTGTGTGGGCTCGCTACGCCTTCTGGGCTAGGGGCTAGCCACAATTGCCTTCAAAAATAAAAAAAAGAATGATTACCTGGCATTCTAAGGGTGCGTTTGGTATGCTGCGAGGAATGACAATGGGTAGTTTGATAGTAGTGGTGGGTCCCTCAACTATGAAAGATCCATTCCCCCCTCAAGAGTTGTATATGGAGTATGGAATATATTATACTTTCATAGTCATAGTTGTGGGCCCAAGTATCCTAAACAAACACAAACTATCACTTTCATAGTGATAGTTTGATTCCCTTAGTAGGAAACCAAAAGCACCCTAAATGTTTGTAAAGATACTAATTTAAATAATCATTTAACTAATCAAAGTTTAGCATTCAACATTGTGTTTTGAAGCTTTTAAAAAAACTCGACGAGAGTGTATAGTGGTAAATAATTATACTTGTGAAATCGTGAATATGGTCTAACCCTTAATGCAAAATTTAAGGGTTTAATTTGTAGTCATTACATTAAAAAAAAAAAGAAAAAAAAAGAAAAAAAAAAATTGTTACAAACAAAAAATGACAAGATTAAACAATATTTAAAATATTAATTTAGTTGTAAATTATAGTTACCATTTTTAATCAATGGTATAATAGTCCACTAACATTACTCAAATTATAAGCATTTTAAGTTTAAAAAATGCATATTCATGCATTATGGGTGTGTTTGGAAGAAAGCTTTTGATAGCATTTTATAGCAATTAGCATTATTATTACAAAACTCGTTTGGAAAAAAGCTGATAGCATTTTTAAAATTATAAAAACGCTAGTTTCTCAATGTTCTTTGAATAAACATTTAGCATTACGTCATTTTAAACATTAAAATTACAGCTACAACTACTCTACCAAACATTTTTATAAATTAAACTGCTACTATTAACTGTTTAACACTACTTCTAACTACTAGTGTTGCCGCTAGTTTCAACAAACGCACCCTATAAGTAGTAGAGATAAACGCTCCTTATGCAAATGAATTGCGAAGAATTTGTGAAATAGTCAAAACCCGTTGGTAAAGTATATAAAGAGAAACATGATTCACAATTTTTGTAATTTGATTCGTAAATTTCGTATCACTTGGCAAATGGTTCGCAAGCCAGTTCCGAACTGCTTCTATGTCCAGATTTTAAATTCAATACTAGTGTTTTGCTAATGATTTACGAATTCCGTGGCTATATCGCAAATGCTTCGCAATCAATTTGCGGCGAAATGAGTGGCTATTTTTCAAAACCTTTAAAAACAAACCATTTTTGTGTAATGACTTAGTTAATTTGCTTTGTTAGTTAATTCCACAAAAGTAGTTTGTGCTTTATAAGATAGTTAGACTAATAGTCCGTAGGGTTTTTTTTTTNTAAGGTTTTTGAACTAGATGAATGTATTGTTGATTTTAATTTTTTGTAATTGTGATTTACTCGATCCATTGCTTTATTCGAATAAGTTTCGATGTTAGTTAATATTATAATGTGTTAATAGTTACTCTGTATGACATAAGTTTAGGAGCTAGTTGTAGTCTAACTAGTTAGATATGAGGGGTTGTACCATATTTTCAAACTTAAATAGTTAAATGGGGTGAGGGTTATTTGTACCATATTTTCTAGCTCACGTTTAATAAATGTTATTATCTCGTGTGTGAGTTGGTGCCACTCGACATTTAGGGAGCATAACCCTTTGTCGAGGCTTGTTGAGTTGTTCTTGATTAGTGGTTCCACTCTAGAAACCGGTTTGTTGGATTTCTACCATCAAGGGTTTTGTCGACTAGTTTGTTACTTGGTTTCAAGTTTTGGTGTTGCTAGGGTTTATATCGACAAAGGATTTATTTCAGGTTTGCTCTCAGGTTAGTCGATTTCATGTTAGGAGTTTCTACAAGGTTGGGTTTACTGAAGAGTGAAGACAGATCAACACTTTGAAGGTTTCACACACAGTACTTGTTAGTCGATTTCAGGTGATAGTATTCATTAGGTTTAATCGATTTCACAAGGGTTAATCGATTTCTCTAAGGGTCTGTTGCAGGTATGGGTTCAGTACAGTCGTTAAAAGAAGTTGAGTTACAAGTGGAATCACAGAAGGGTCGTGGAAATGAAGTGGAACTTTTGGAAGATGGAGATAAAGGTGATGATTCGTAGTATATTCAGACTCATGATAGCAACTATCAACTAGTAATGGATAGGGAACAACGTTTAGTACGAGAACCACTCAGCTATAAAGGTGACAGATGGATGTTTTAGGAGTTCCTTCACTGATAAAAGAAGATGCACATGAGTCATTGACTTTCAAAGATGCAGTTTCTTGTGAGGTAATTTCCAAGTGGATGGTTATAATGAAAGAAGATACGGATACTCAGTTAAATACTTAAATATGTGTAAGCTCAACAACGGTTTTAGGCAAAGCATTGACGACAACAACATAGATAACACGGAGTATGCACTAGGTATATTCATACATCTATTCCTGTATATAGATGATATGGGGTTTACTTGCGAAAGCAAGGTTGAGATCTAGGTTTTAGAGCATCTCCGATGTTGGCACTAAAAGTGTTTTTTGCATAATTTAGTGGCAAAATGAATCAAAACCTTCTCCAATGTTACCACCATATTTGGCACTAACTTAGTGCTATGAATAGTAAAACACTAAATATAGTGTCACACTAATACTATTCATCTTATTTAAACTCCACATATTTGTTAAATCTTTGATACTTAACTAAAAAATAAAATCTAATTTATATAAACTATATTTTTATAAGTTTTACGTCGATATGTTTACGATGAGCACAATATTGATATATGTTATTTCAACTACATTATCTATTTGTAGTATCGACTTCTACTTTATAACAGTTAAAAATGTTTAGTGCAATAATTTTATGCTATACATTGGAGCAATTTTTATTTAATGCAAGTATATGCTACAAAGATGCAATTTTGATACTATTTTAGTGCAAATTTTTAGTGTTAACATTGAAGATGCTCTAAGGGTTTGTTGGATGAAGCAAAGGAAACTATACTTGGCATATAGATCTTCAGGGTCAGAGTGGGAATACTATAAGGGTGTCGCGATTCAGGTTTTCTTATGGGATATCAATTAGATATTGTTGGTTGGACACTCTACGCTATCATTGGAGGGTGGCCCATCAGGGAATTTTGATGAAGGAAAGAAGATCAAGGGGTCATGTAAATATGTAGTTGGGAGCATCATAGGGTTTGCATGAGACATGGCATAGCATTTGCTGATGTGATATGTTGGATGGGTTGTTATAAGAGATGTGCAATGAGATGCGAAGCTATATTACAGCACATGGTGATTTTGTTGACAACTAAAGCGGAGTATATGACACTTACCGGAGCATTGGAGGAGGATAATTGGCTAAAGGAACTCTCAACAAAGTTTGGATTTGAGTTAAGGTTAGTGGCAGTTAAGGCTACTAGTGCCTTGACAAGGGCGGTCCCCGGTCCGAGGTTTGGGTTGAAGTTATAATATTTGTGTGTAATAGTTGGGATATAAAAGTTTTAATTGGGGCTAGTTGTAGTGTATCTCAAACTTAAGAAGATTAATCATGTATTAGAAAATCTCTTAACATCCTCAATGTGTGCCCCTTGTTCACTAAAGATTAGGTTTATCACCCCTTGTTTGTCCAGTCCTAGATAGATCTTTGAGCCAGTAGAATACGTATGTAATCACAAGTAAGCTACAAGAGAGACTCTAACAATAAACTAATTTTATGCGGAATATAAACAAAAGAGTTAAAGAAGAATAACTAAATAACAATGATCCTCTATGGATCTATGTTATTAACTATTAAAAGTGTTTTCAAAGGTGTACATTCTTCATAGCCGAGAGTTTCTTTTATACTATAAGAAACCCTAATCGGAAATTACTAGAAAACGTGTAGAGGAGATATGCATTATCACTTCCTAATATAACTCATGCATATCCCATTCTCTAAAAAACTTTTAAACATATACGGGTTTGACTATTACTACAACCTGCAGAAACAAAACTATCAGCATGAACCAATGTATGCTAACAACAGAAACCATAAAAGTACTATACCAGCAAGAACTATATACCAGCCAGCCGGAACCAAAAATACTCTATCAGTAGTAATGAACAATTACAATTTAATAATTCCTAACACCCCTCATTCTCTATAACTAGAGATGCGGGGGTGATGATTATTTGTACCTTATTTTCTAAATCATGTTTAGTAAACACTTGAGTCTAAATTATCTTTTGTGTGTGTTTTGATGCCACTTGATATTAAGGGATCATAACACTTTGTCGAGTTCTTGTTGGAGTTGTTCTTGATTTGTAGTTCCGCTCAAGAAACTGATTTGTTGGATTTCTTCCGATATTTAAAATATGAAGGGTGCATTCTCGTGCGAGATAACTTGATACCGCCTTGTTTCTCTTACTTGATGATTGATGTTCAAAGAAATTGGACAATGCATCTAAAGGAATCTCAACAATTGTGTCTTCTTTTCGAAACCCTTAAGGAGCTCGTAGTGGTTTTATCTAGATATGCTTATTTGCACTTTTCCCAAACTCACTTGTACTTGACTCACTTGCTAAATGATTAAACTTTTCTCTTTTTCCCCTTTATTTTTTTTCTTCGCCCTCTTCTTCATGAATGTTCAGCGGTTGTTTCTTGCTTTAGAATGTAACCAATGTGCTAGTATTAGCTTAATGGAGTGGTGAATGGTATGTTCACAATCTTACACTTTGAGCACCATCAACAATGTGCAGACAGCGGTTGTCTCTTTTGCCCCTTTTGAAGTGGTCATGGACAACCCCCGCCAATTCATGTTCCCTATTTTGGAGGTGTAAGTAAAGTAGATGCAGTGGAAGGTCTCTAATTGATAGAGAGAATGCTATTAAGGTGTTGAAATTTCATTTGATGAGGTCACAAAATAGAATGAAGCAGCAGGTTGCAGAGGTTTGAAAGAAGCTTTGAAGTGGGTGACATGGTTTTACTCAAGCTGCAACCACATAGACAAGTGCTTTGAGACGGTAAACAAAACAAGTTCTCACCCAAGTAAAATGGTCTATTCAAGGTCCAAGAGAAGATTGGTCAAGTGGCTTATAAATTTTTACTACTAGCTCAAGCTAAGGTGTACAATGTCTTCCATGTGTCACAGCTAAAGAAGTTTAGAGGAGAAGTATGCAATCCAAGTAGTTGCTCTACCACAGTATGATTCTCATGGTAGAATTGAAGTGCAACCCATGGTTATCTTGGACAGGAAGATGGTCGCGAAAAGGAATGTAGAAGTAGTCTATGCTTTGATTCAATGGACCAATGGCTTAAGAGAGGATAATACTTCAGAAAAATTGGAAAAAGTGGCTAAAAAGTATCTTTTTTTTTTTTTTTTATTGGAGTTCTTGGACAAGAACATTTTAAGGAGGTTGGATTGATAAGTCTAGTTTGGTAATTAGCTTAGTGTGACATGTGAGGTGCACGTGCATAGCTTAGCTAGACACGTGAGGTGCATATGTTCATTTCCACACCAAAGCTGCTAACCAACTTTGACGCCAAAACCACCATTTAAATAATTGTTACAGTTTCATTTTGTTCTTTAGCTTATGAAATAAATTTCTCTCTCAAATTCCTTACTTCTCATTTGTAACAGTTTGAACTACATTGTAAAAAACTTGTAACAACATCTTGAATTACAATTCGAACTTGATTCTACTTTTCAATAGTTCATGTTTAATTCAATCAATTCTTCGAGTGATCCTGGAATTGACTTAAACAGAAACATTTATTAGATTTGAATTTACATAGAGGTGGAAGGCAAGCGAGCAACAAGCTGCGCCGCTAGCCCTTTTTGAATTGCAAAACCAATTCAACGTGTTATACCTTTCGCGTTTGATACTTTTGGTTTTCTTGCACCTGAGGCAGTGGTGTTAGCTAGTGTAATCTTATTTAAACTCCACATATTTGTTAAATCTTTGATACTTAACTAAAAAAATAAAATCTAATTTATATAAACTATATTTTTATAAGTTTTACGTCGATATGTTTACGATGAGCCCAATATTGATATATGTTATTTCAACTACATTTTCTATTTGTATTATCAACTTGTACTTTATAACAGTTAAAAATGTTTAATGCAATAATTTTATGCTATACATTGGAGCAATTTTTATTTAATGCAAGTATATGCTACAAAGATGCAATTTTGATACTATTTTAGTGCAAATTTTTAGTGTTAACATTGAAGATGCTCTAAGGGTTTGTTGGATGAAGCAAAGGAAACTATACTTGGCATATAGATCTTCAGGGTCAGAGTGGGAATACTATAAGGGTGTCGTGATTCAGGTTTTCTTATGGGATATCAATTCAGATATTGTTGGTTGGACACTCTACGCTATCATTGGAGGGTGGCCCATCAGGGAATTTTGATGAAGGAAAGAAGATTAAGGGGTCATGTATATATGCAGTTAGGAGCATCATAGGGTTTGCATGAGACATGGCATAGCATTTGCTGATGTGATATGTTGGATGGGTTGTTATAAGAGATGTGCAATGAGATGCGAAGAAATATTACAGCACATGGTGATTTTGTTGACAACTAAAGCGGAGTATATGACACTTACCAGAGCATTGGAGGAGGATAATCGGCTAAAGGAACTCTCAACAAAGTTTGGATTTGAGTTAAGGTGAGTGGCAGTTAAGGCTACTAGTGCCTTGACAAGGGCGGTCCCCGGTCCGAGGTTTGGGTTGAAGTTATAATATTTGTGTATAATAGTTGGGATATAAGTTTTGGGGCTAGTTGTAGTGTATCTCAAACTTAAGAAGATTAATCATGTATTAGAAAATCTCTTAACATCCTCAATGTGTGCCCCTTGTTCACCAAAGATTAGGTTTATCACCCCTTGTTCGTCCAGTCCTAGATAGATCTTTGAGCCAGTAGAATACTTATGTAATCACAAGTAAGCTACAAGAGAGACTCTAACAATAAACTAATTTTATGCGGAATATAAACAAAAGAGTTAAAGAAGAATAACTAAATAACAATGATCCTCTATGGATCTATATTACTAACTATTAAAAGTGTTTTCAAAGGTGTACATTCTTCATAGCCGAGAGTTTCTTTTATACTACAAGAAACCCTAATCGGCATTTACTAGAAAACGTGTAGAGGAGATATGCATTATCACTTCCTAATATAACTCATGCATATCCCATTCTCTAAAAAACTTTTAAACGTATACAGGTTTGACTATTACTACAACCCGCAGAAACAAAACTATCAGCAGGAACCAATGTATGCTAACAACAGAAACCATAAAAGTACTATACCAAGAACTATATACCTGCCAGCATGAACCAAAAATACTCTATCAGTAGCAATTCCTAACACCCCTCATTCTCTATAACTAGAGATGCGGGGGTGATGATTATTTGTACCTTATTTTCTAAATCATGTTTAGTAAACACTTGAGTCTAAATTATCTTTTGTGTGTGTTTTGATGCCACTTGACATTAAGGGATCATAACACTTTGTCGAGTTCTTGTTGGAGTTGTTCTTGATTTGTAGTTCCGCTCAAGAAACTGATTTGTTGGATTTCTTCCAATATTTAAAATATGCAGGGTGCTTTCTCATACGAGATAACTTGATACCGCCTTGTTTCTCTTACTTGATGATTGATGTTCAAAGAAATTGGACAATGCATCTAAAGGAATCTCAACAATTGTGTCTTCTTTTCGAAACCCTTAAGGAGCTCGTAGTGGTTTTATTCTAGATATGCTTATTTGCACTTTTCCCAAACTCACTTGTACTTGAGTCACTTGCTAAATGATTAAACTTTTCTCTTTTTCCCCTTTAATTTATTTTTTCTTCGCCCTCTTCTTCATGAATGTTCAGTGGTTGTTTCTTGCTTTAGAATGTAACTAATGTGCTAGTATTAGCTTAATGGAGTGGTGAATGGTATGTTCACACGCTTACGCTTTGAGCACCATCAACAATGTGCAGACAACGGTTGTCTCTTTTGCCCCTTTTGAAGTGGTCGTGGACAACCCCCGCCAATTCAAGTTCCCTATTTTGGAGGTGTAAGTAAAGTAGATGCAGTGGAAGGTCTCTAATGGATAGAGAGAATGCTATTAAGGTGTTGAAATTCCATTTGATGAGGTCACAAAATAGAATGAAGCAGCAGGTTGCAGAGGTTTGAAAGAAGCTTTGAAGTGGGTGACATGGTTTTACTCAAGCTGCAACCACATAGACAAGTGATGTCACACCTCGCCAAGGCGGAAACACGAGGGTGTAACTTCATGGATATCATCACAACACATGGCGTCTAAATAGAGAAATACTACAATGCACATAAGTAGAGCAAAGTACAAACACGAAGTATTGTAACAATACCCCAAGATAAACCAACCAAAACAAAATCCAAAGGTATCTTCAATAGATATGAAAGTACCAAAAGAAAAACATAATCTCATCACAAACAAATCTCAATATTGTCAAATTCAAACATAACATAAAGTCTTCATAATGCAACTAAGTCTTGCCTAATTGCATCCCTCAATCTTTGCCTTAGAATGCTCACCTGAAAATGATGCTTAAAACGTCAACATAATGTTGGTGAGATTCATAGGTTTACGACACACACATACATTCTCAAGGCAACCAGTTCACTGTGATCATAAAATATAGCTGGACATACAATTTAAAGTTATCATAAAGCTAACATGTAATCACACACAACAAAGGCAACAACGGGACGGAACGTGCCCCTCCGATCCAACATTGGCATCAACTAGGTCGCATGCGCGAGCAACAGGATAAACATCCTCCCAATTGAATCACGTATAAATCCACAACACTTGGCATCAAATGGGTCCCCAAATGAATCACGTATAATCTCACAATCACATCATCACCGCATACTTTTACACATAGCATACATATGATAACATCATAAGTCCAAGCTTTCAAACACACATAATCACAGTAACTCAAAACATTTAAGACAAGCATCATTCCCATCCCAAGTTTAAAACCAAGTAAAAAGTATGGGAGTATGAACTCACCTTAACTCTGCAGCTTCCAACAAATTACAATCACAATCTAAACAACACACAAATAAATTCACATTACACATGGCCAAGCTAAAAGTTATAACCCATGCAATACTCATATAATGGATGTCTAAGGTTCATATGATCCACCATGAATCTCCTAGAATCCATACTAAACATCAAAAACCAATAATACTAACTAAATCCCTTGCACTTATAATCTCAGAAAACGCAGAATTTTAGGGTACATTCACCCACATAAAATAATGACCATACAAGCTTAAAAACTCACACCAAAAATTCCCCATGGTCTCTCATAAGCATACAAGCTAATCCCAGAAGCCCATGGTCTAATAACACACACAAATACGCATAAGAAAATCAAACTTGTTAACTATCCAGATTCGGATCTGAACGCGCACCAAAAAGTTTTGATTTTATAAAAATACTTCTACAACTTTTTATCGCGAATCCTTTTCGTGGGAGTCTAAGATAACCTAAGACTTAACTTTCCCAGAAGGGCTAACCTTAATAACACTTTTTCACCCACAACTCACCATCAAACTTTTACCTAAATTCTGTCCCGGTTTAACAGCTTTGACACCTTATCTCGTAAAAATCAAAAGACTAACTTCCCAACCTCGAAATCAGTCGTGGTTGGACTTTTTGAAAAGCTATTTCTTTGAACTACAATTTAGAGTTAAAATTCGTGATCTAACTCATTACCATCTATTAAATAACTTCGTATCTTTACAGCCCTAACTTTCTATCCAAACCCTAACTTGCAAACTAACGTGTTTTACGCTCAATTCGCTTAACCAATCCTCACACCATTATCAATTAATGATCCTAAAATGTTTTATATCATAAAATTACAGAAGTTTATAAACCCTAACTCCATCATAATTTATATTACACAAATTATAACAATAAAACATTAATTGAATGAAAACTAGTATCAAAAGTATACCTTACGCTTAATTTTTGGCTTCAAGAGCAAAACCCTAATTTTTTTCTTTTTCTCCTCTCTTGGAAATCGACTAATATGCAGAAAAATAGACTTGGGAGTCTTGATTTTGTATTTATAATTATTGGTGGATAATTACCTAACTTAGAATTGTAATTGGGATACAATTGGGTCTCTTCCCTTCCCTTTTCCCCCCTTGGCCGGTCGAACTACACCCCCACACACATATTTTTTATTTTTTTTATCAAATTTATTTATTACACTCAAAACCCCATGCTTTTCATATTTTATGTATTCCCATATCGAAACCTAACGTCTTTCGCGATAAACCTTTAATTTACGATAAACCGGAAAATAATCATTTTCAAAACAAACTTTCCAAAAATAGAATCTCACACACTCTATAACATATCCCATGAAAACAACCTTCTCGTAACTTACCAACGCTCAAATACTTGAACGAAGTCTCGTTACACAAAACCGCAAAACACCAAAACTACACAATTCACTTCTACACCACAAAGGTGTTCAAAATGAATTTATTAAAACCCAACACCCCTCAAATCATCTCAATAACCTTACACGCAAAGGGATTTAGTGCCACATTCCTACTAATCATAACTATACCATATATATCTCACACATATACCACATAAAACACTTAATTCACACCAAGCAAAGTTAAACAACTAGAGACTATTAGTCAAACTAACGTGTAAAAATCACGGTTGTTACAAGTGACTTTGAGATAGGTGATCGGTCTCTGAAGCAGTCAGATAAAAGTCTAACCAAGGGTGTCAACAGAAAGTCAAAACAATGCTCAGAGACGCAATTTCAAAATGTAGTCACCTGGAGAATACAATGTCCCGCGGGTTCGTTATGTCCTGGAGTGTGATATCCTGTGAATGAAAAAGAATTCATTGAGTCAAAAAGAATGTTGAATAGAATAGGTGTGTGTGTTTGTAGAACAAAAATAAATCCACTATAATAAGGGTGAAAAATCAAGTTTTAAGGCGACTTAAATGGCAAATTAAAAAAAGAATACAAATAGAAACTAAACTTAAAAATGATGATGATGAATTTAAAAAGAAAATGAAATACTAATTTTAAAATTAAGAAAAACAAAAAAATTATTTAAAAAGTTAGAAAAATAACTTAGAAATAAAGAAATTCTAAAAATGTAAAATGATTAAAAAATAATTAAAAACTTAAATCCTATTTAACAATTGATTGTTATAGATTATTATATACTTAAAAACTAGGTTATATTCACTAAATCAATTAAATAACAAAAAAGTAAAAGATTATCCTAAAACACTTGCAAATCCTTTTTCTAAAAATCTAAATAACTAAATAAAATTGGAAAATTAAAACTATTTATATTATTATTTAATACTACTATAAATTATTAACTATTAAAAAAAAAAAAAAAAAAAAAAAAAAAAAAAAAAAAAAAAAAAAAATTATTACTTATTATTAATATATAAACTAAAAAGAAAATGAAATTTGATTTAGAAAATAAACTAAAAACTTAGAAAAATCTAAAAATGTGTAAAATCTATTTTAGAACTTAAAATATAATTATTATACTAGTTATATAATTATTATTAATTAATTACTACTTATTATCTATTTATAATAATTATTATGTAACTTAAATTAACTTTAATAATGTAATATTAAATTAAAACTAAGAAAATGAAAATGTATATTTTAAAATACTAGAAATAACTTAGAAATAAATATAAAAACTAAAAATACATCTTTTTGTCTTTTTGTGGATTTAATTTTAATTAATAACTACTTATGTATTTAATTAACTATTTAACAAATTAAAATTACTAAAAATAGCAAAATGACTTATATAATTAAGAAAACTTTAATAAAACTAATTAACCATCACAGGAATCCTAAAAAATTATAACAAGTTTATAAAAATTATTATTTAACTATTTTACTAATTATTTACTTATTTATTACTTATAACTAATTTAAACTATATTAATTAAAAGAAATACAAAGTGAACAGTAAAAATTACAAAATAAATTTTTACACAGTCTAATTAACTTATACAACTTATAAAAATTATAAAAACTTATCCTAGTTAAGAAATTAATATAAAAAACTATTTTATTTATTTATTTTTCCTAAAACATAGAAACTGTTTTTGATTTTTTTAAATATAGAAAATGAAAATTAAAAATTCTACAAAAAATATATGTTGTACAGAAATAAATAAGACAAAATACAAAAAATATAAAAAGTTGGTATTGCTTATTAAAAAGCTGTATAAATAAGCAATAAGCTTAAATAAGCCAAACTTCTAATTGCTACTATAAGAATAAAATTGTGCAAAAGATAAATGAGAAATGAGCTAGCCTAGGTGGGTTATGCAGTGAATTTGTCACCAAGGAACCTAGGTTCGAATCCCTTACACAACCTTTTTGCACTTTTTTCTGTTTTATATTTTTTTTTTGGTTTTCTTTTTACACAAACACTAAATTAACAATAATAAGCAACTTTTATAAAAGAAATATTTTTATAAACAAAGGAATAAGCTGTTTAGAGCTTAAAATGCACCACAGTTAAGCTTATGATTTGAAATGGATTTTTGGAAAATGCAAAAGCTCTCAAAAGCTTGTTTACTGAACCAAGTCACAAAACAATGATGCAAAACACTTAAACAAACACAAATAAGCACTTAAGAAGCAATAAGCTCCAAGAAATGAGCTTATTTCAAGAATAAGCAAA